>CM021103.1:140587423-140621400 GCA_007115665.2 Sequoiadendron giganteum | reverse complement strand
CCAACACAAAGTCCATACTCACCGAATCCCAAGGCCTAGTTGGAACTAGAAGTGGTTGATATAATCTAGCATTTTTGCTTCTCCCTTTAGCATGTTGACAAATGTTGCACCTTTCAACATATCTCCTCACATCTACTTGCATCTTTGGCCAAAAATAATGAGTGCTCAACTGCAAATAAGTCTACAAATAAGTCTTAGCTTGTCCAAAGTGACCAGCAAGACTACCACAATGCTTTTCCTTCAACAAATTATCTCTCATGGATCCTTTAGGAATGCATAATTCATTTCCTTTGAACAATAGGCCTTCTTGAATCATATAATCCACCCATGGCTCTCTATTCCTACAAATAGGATCGTTGCAAGCTACAAATGCTTCCTTAAAATCTGCATCCTCTGCATACAACTCTTTCAAACTTTCAAAGCCCACATTGTTAGTTTGTATTTCACTTAAGCAACAAATTCTTTCTACTCAAAGTGTCAAAATTTTTATCCATTTGTCCACTTTTATGCTTCAAAACAAAATTAAAACCTTGGAGATACTCAACCCACATGGTATGTCTTTGATTCAATTTGTGTTGGTTGTTGATAAACTGCAAACCATGGTTATCCATGTATATAATGAACTCTTTAGGCAGCAAATAATGTCTCAATTTCTTTAAAGATTGAACTAAAGCATAGAATTCCAAATCATAAGAATACTTCTTTTTTGCATCATTTAGTTTCTCACTAAAGAATGTTACCGGTTTACCTTCTTGACTTAGGACAACCCCAATAGCCAACCCACTAGCATCACACTCTATTTGAAACACTTTTTCAAAATCAGGCAAAGCAAGAATGGATTGCTCACTCACCTTTTGCTTCAAAAATTTAAAACTATCGTTAGCCTTCCTAGTCCATTCAAATGGCCTCTTATTTCCCTTTATAGTCTCAAGAATAGGTGCTACCACATGACTGAAACTTCTAATAAATTTTCTATAAAAACTTGTGAGCCCATGAAAGCTCCTTACCTCCACTACATTTTTAGGTGTTGACCAATCAACGATGGCTTGTACCTTCTCTTTGTCCATCTTCAGTCCCTCATTTCACACCACAAAGCCCAAATAAACCAGTTTGGTCTGCATAAATACACACTTTTTCAAATTTATTTTCAACTTCTCCTCTTACAACCTCTTCAATACTTGCCTCAAATGCTCAAGATGCTCCTCCTTAGACTTTCTAAACACCAAAATGTCATCCAAGTATACAATCACAAATTTACCAAGGAATGGTTTCAAAACCTCATTCATGAGTTGCATAAAAGTGTTAGGTGCATTAGACAATCCAAAAGGCATAACAAGCCATTCATACAAACAATCACAAGTCTTAAAGATTGTCTTCCATTCATCCATTAGTCTAATTCTTATTTGGTGGTAGCCACTCTTCAAGTTTCTTTTAGAAAAATACATGGAGCCACTTAAACAATCCATTAAATCTTCAATTCTAGGAATGGGAAACCTATATCTTAGAGTAATTTTGTTAATAGCCCTTGAATCAATACACATACGTCATTCCCCCCCTTTCTTTGGCACTAGTATTGTGGGGACAACACAAGGGCTTAGGCTTTCCCTTATCAAACCCTACTTCAAAATTCCTCCACTTGCTTCCTTATTTCCTTATTTTCCATAGGTGTCAACCTATAAGCAACTTTGTTAGGAAGGCTAGCCCCCATAATCAAATCCATCTGATGGTTGATGCTCCTCATAGGAGGCAATCTACTAGGAAAATCAGATGCAATAATATCCAAATGTTCATTCAAAATATATTGCACTTCAAGAGGCAAATCATCAAATTTTGTAGTAGTAAATACACTCCTAGGTTTAAGAACCAAAGAATATCCTATTTCCTCATTCTTCAAGTCATGTAGAAACTCCTTACCACTGACCAACATTACCTTACTACTACTACTACTACTATCCTCTTCAAGCTCCTTCATAGGCATCAAGGTATGTTTCACTCCATCTTTCTCAATAGTATGTGTGTTCTCCCTTCCAGTATGCACTGCTTTCCTATCAAATTGCCATGGTCTACCAAGCAATAGATGGTACACATCCATAGTTATCACATCACAAAAAACACTATCTTTATAATTACCAATCTGAAAATCAACATGAGCTTTCTCATTTACTAACAATTGATGACCATTTTGTAACCAGGATACCTTATAAGGAGATGGATGCTTAATTCTTTTAAGATCTAACTTTTGTACCATCTCTACTACAACAATATTATCTATACTACCACTATCAATGATGTCTGCAACATTTACCTTTGGACTTACACTTGGTTTTGAACAAATCTCTCCTTTGGACCGGTTCTTGGCTTTCCTTTTGAGGCTTCAACAATACTCTCTTTAGCAATAATGATTCACCCGATTTTGGTTCCTCCTTGTGGTGAACAGGAGACCCCACACTTTCTTGGTCAGCATGAACAATTTGATTACTTCTTTCAAACTTGGAATGTCCCCCTTGAGATGATTCAGAGTATTCCCAACTCTTGTGTCCATATTGGTTGCACTTAAAGAATTTTCCAGTGAACCCTCTACCTCTACCTTGAGAACCACCTCTTCCATAGGATCTGCCCCCTTTGTTTTGAAAGCCCCCTCTAACATTGTTGGCTACTCCACTAGAACTTCTAGCCTATTCTCCTTGATGATGTTGTTGCCCTCTACCAGTCTGTTGCCCCCTTCCTCTAAAACCTCTTACTCTCTTCTTCTCTTATTGAATTTGTTTCCTTTGCAACTTTGATTTTGCCTTTAAGGAAAATTGATAAGCCTCTTCCAAGCTTTTAGGGGACACAAGGCTTAATTCATCTTGTAGACTATACTTTAGACCATTCATATATCTAGAAATTTTCTCCACATCTTCCTCACTATGCCCTAATCTAATTACCAACTTATGGAATTCCTCCATATAATCTTTCACCGACATGTCTTTTTGTTTCAAGTTATGCAATCTTTTGAAGAGATTAGATTGATAATCTCCTAGAAGGAACTTAGCCTTCAACTTTGCCACCATATGATCCCAAGAGTTAATCTTTTCCTTATTCTTTCTTCTCCTCTCAGTTTGGACAAAGTCCCACCACATAGCAGTGTGGCCCTTCAATATGGTGCAAAAAAATCCACTCTCCTTTCTTCTGCTACACCCTCATATTCAAAATATTTGTCTATCATTGATCTAATCAATTAAATCTTCACCATTAAGACTTCCTAAATTAGTTGGAACTTCTATTTTGGGTTTGGAACCCACATTCATGATAGTCCTTAGGAATCTTTCCTCAAAACCTTCTTGGTGTCCTTGTCCTCCTTCATTGTCTTCTCATGGTTGTTCTTCCTCCTCAGATCATCATCAATTGCAACTTCATCAGGGGTCCTTGTTCTTTGTGCCCTTTCTAAAGCATCCAATCTTGCTATCAAATGTTGGAACAATTTGTCACCATGTTGTTCCCTTCTACCTCTTCCTCGGGATCCACCTCTGCCCATTCTCCTTGGAGGCATTTTATACACTCACCAATGCCCAATCACTTTTAGGCTCTGATACCACTTAATGGCACATCTTGCAGGTCATAATATAAAACAAACTCACAAAGTTGTCAAATTCAAGTGATCCCTTACAGATTTGTGCAAATAAAACTCACAGAGATGTCAAATTAAGAACAACAGACTAGTGTTTGATCATATATATTCAAGACAAGAAGAACAAATGCAATCTTAAACTCCCAAAGGCTCTAGGCGATTACAAATAGTTTATTCACTAAAACAATGTTTCATCCATTCTACAAGGGTTTACATTTCACAACACATTTGGCCTCAATGTTCGGCCTGGTTACATACATACCACCAACTATCAGATGACTTTGACCCTCCTTCCAGTTGAGCAATGTCACCAAGTGTTGAGTGAGACTTTCCTTTCACTGTCGAACGCCTTTTGAATCATGAATCCCCGATTCTCTTCAACATCCAACCAACCCCTATTTCAATATCCCTCCTCTTCAAGTACTCATCTTCCTTCTCAACTATCGACCACCAATAGTTATCCATTTGCTAACTGTCAATTATTCAAGGAGATTTGACCATGAAGCTATTCAACACATTAAGAAACAAAACACACTAAAACAAAAACTAATCTACCAAACTAAAAGACAGAAAAAAAAACCAAATGAGGTAAAAAGAGAGTGATGCCCTGCATCACTTTATCTAGTATGGTTTTATATGCTACAATGATATCTCCTTCAAAAATGTTTCCATCTTTGTGAGCATTTAAATCCTCAATTGATATTGAATTTAATTTGTAAGTACGAGGAACATAATAAAATCACTTATACTAGAGAATTGAATTCATATAGTTTCGATGCAAATAGAAAATTTTAATTACCTTTTGAATGTTTGTTGTTGTTTGGCATGTGTTTTTTTATGTTCTTTATTGGTTTTCATTCTTAGCTACAACAAAAAAAATTAATGTTCAAGTGTATATTATCAAATTATACTAGATTTTTGCATGGAATAATGTTTGAAATTATGTTTAGAGAGTATAGAAAAAAATTGCTTTCACTACAAATAAAATGCAAATGAGAATTAAAGAGGCAAGCTTAATTTATTGGAATGGAAAAGTTGGAACCATGGAATGTAAATTATAGTTTATTATGACAAAAATAAAAAAGATTGATTTATCATCATGCATTACGTAAGTAAAGTTGTAATACAACACTAGTATTTTTTATTTTCTTTGTAGTTTGTTTAAGTCCATGTTGAGTAGAGATGTATTTTCTTATTTGTTATTTAAACCAATTTACATTTTTATTAAATAACTGTATAAAAAAAATGTAGATTTCATAATGCAAAAGTTGCCACTATTAAGATCAATTAATTATTAAAAACATGTATTGGTATAGTACAATGTAATGAAGATGCAATAGTACAATGGCTATAAGTCTAGAGGGAAGTAGAATAAGAATAATCAACATATTACAAATGTTAATAATAGGCACCTAAAAAATTGTGATAAATGAACATTATAAGTTTACAATAAATTTATAAAGTTCATTTATCTTATTGAAATAAATGTGATACAAAATGCACGATTTTGGTTTGCATAAGCTATAGGTTTTCATTTTTTATTTGCTTATTATATTGAATAATATGTGCATAGCATGTTTTTCCAATCTAGGGATTATGTAAAATGTGATTTTTTTTTATAGATATGTTTACTAGCATATTTAAGTGGAATTACTTTGTTCATTAGTTTGAAATTTACAAAAGTAGCAAGATGGTCACTCCAATATGCTTTTAATTTGTAAATAGAAAATGTTTATGTATTTATAGTACACCAAATGTGGTCAATTATTGGTTTGTGTAGAGTTTGTAATTGGTTTAATAAAAATTATACATGCGGTTTTGCATATGGTTCAAAAGTGATATTTTAGTTTTATTTTATATAAACTTGTCACTATTAAAATATCCTATAGTGTACAAATATACTTTGTATATTTACATGTGAAAATACTTTATTCATGATGGTTATAATTCCAATACTGGGGCATTATGTCTTGTATAAAGATTACATACATTGATTTGATTGGTAAATAAATGTATTGTTATTGTATAGTTTCAACATTTGTTGTTTTATAATGTCTTGTTTTAGATATAAAGAGATTTTTTATTTAAAGTCATTATGCCATGTATGTGATATGTGGAGAAGCAATTAAAATGTTCAAATAGACTGTTGGATATTTCAAGAACTACTTTTTTCTTTACTTCAATTTTTTGTATTAACATATTTGAGCAAGAACAATGTTTCAATTAATTTTGTTCAATAAAGTGGTGTATATGCTAATTTGTGTTGTTTTATGATAGTGGGATAAAATTCCACATGTTGCATTGTAAGTCCTTGAAATTGGTGTACAGTTCAAGCACATGCTAATTGTATTGAAAATTATTTTCTAATAGTAATTTTATTATTAGTGGATATTATATGGATGGGCCTAGTAATGTGAAGTATAGGTATCCATTCTTTATCAATGAGATCAATATAGAGTTGTTCTATTCTTCTAATTTATTGTTGGTCAATTTGTATGTCATTAAATTTGATCCAATCAATATCAAAATCATTATGTTTAATATATGCTTTCAATATTCCATATGATCTGCTAACTAGACCATCCCATGTGTTGTAATTACTAGCATATAATTTTAAGAGTATGTAAATGGTCTCAAGTGTATTCAAGATGGTAGAGTGGCTATATGGTTTTGAAATCATATTTCATTGTAGTTTTCATCATTTTTGTTGATTGCATTTAATATTGTCATTTATTTAGGAATAATTGATAGCATTTTTTGTTATGTGCATCAACATCTTTTCTTTTGTACAATAAAAAAGGAAATATTGGGTTCATGGGCAATGAATGTAAGCAATGTTCATTTAGGTAATCTAAATCATCATTTGTTTATAATCCTACATGAATTTTATTGAGGATTGCAATAAAATTTTCATCCTTTTGTTGCATAGTTGAGGTCAAGGAATAGTATTTTATATTTTCTATCTAAAAGTTGCAAGGCATCAATTCAGTTAATGTTGGCTTATTTTCAAATACTACAAAACCAAGCATAGGTTGTTCTTGATAAAGATCACCATAGAAAATTGTATCAGTATTTTCAAAGTATGTAGTTGGTATTTGCATTATATCTCGTAATAGCCTATCAATATAACATAAGAATGTTGAACCTACTAATGAGATTTCATCTATTAAGAGCACATGCAATTGTTCACAATGTTTTGACATTTTATGTAATGCTTTAGTGATCAATGAAATAAACTCTAATTTATTAAAAGGTATGTGAAACATTGAGTATAGTGTGACTCCACCTATGCTATATGTTATTTTTCTTGTATAAGAATTTATCAAACCTTTCAAAAAATTTAGGTCTTTATCAATAGAGTCATTGTATATACAAAAGGGAGCTTTGTATATGAATTTTACAATGAAATTCTTCCTAGTTTTGACTTTGCCTATTAGGAACAAATGCAATGGAATTTTGTTATTTTCATTTTTAATATAACATCTTTTTATAATTGATTGTTGTTTTTAGTTAACTTTTCCTTGATTTGTAGTACTCATCATTGTTCATAATTTTTGGGTGTTGAATAATTTCAAATGCATTGGAATGATACTTTCATTATTTATTGAGGTTTACAATCTCAAGATCTAGTTGTATGCTATATCTTTCTTCATCTATTTTTTTGCAAGGAAGGGTTGTTTATCAATGTCATCATTTTTAGAATTGAGATCATTGATAGCTTTGTCAATATCACCCGATGTAGAGTTGGTGATATAATTGTATTTTGCATGGTTAATTTGAATTGTTGTTTCATAATATAAATAAGCAATATTTCATGAGTTGACTTTATGTTTTAATGTATCCTCATTTATCATAAAGGGAACATGAAGTAGTAATTACTCTCTACAATAATTTTCTAAATCAATATGTTTATTGAAACTGATAAACCATATAACATTTGCTTTAGTTCTTGGTTCAATATTGTTACCATTCTTTCTATATTATGAAATGAATTCTACAAGATATATGTTCATATTTGTTTCAAATTGGCTTATATAATAATCTATTAAAGAATTGTAAATTACATTTATTTATTTATTTAGTTCATTGTTCAATTGTTTTACAGATTTCAAAATAAATTTATGATCATGTTAGGTCTTGCATTAATAAATATATATTTTGTAAAGCTATAATTTTGTAGAAGTGATAAAACAATATGAGCAACTTGTTATGAAGACATTTGTTGTAAATTAATCAAAGTATTTCCAAGTTTACTTTTCATCTTTATAGCATCAATATTATATTGTCAACAATATTTATGTATTCTTTTAAATGCATGTCATTGACTTGTTCACTTTTGTCATGTAAGAGATATAATACATTGTTGTGCCATATGTATTAAGAACAAATTGTGCATTTGTATTTGCTTTCCATAGTTTTGGTAGTTTTTTGCAAAACTATTATTCCATATTTGTGATGGATTTATTTGTTAAAAAAGTGTAGGTTGGAGTGTTGACCTTATATCCATTATGTATTCATCCTCATTCATATCCAACTCATCTAAGAACATTTGAAAAAAGTATGATTTGTCATAATTTTTCATTGCAATGTGGAAAATATATTGTTTTCCAATGAAATTGTGATTTAGTTGTTGTTTACTAATGGTTCATGTATTACATAGTTTTTTATTGGCGGGAATGGAAAATTGTATCTACAAGCTCCTTTTTTGATTTCTTACATTGTTGTGTATGATGGTTCTTGTGTGTTTTTGATAAAGGAAAAAACGGGTTTTGATGGGACCTGAAACCCAATACAAAACGGTTTTGAAGGGACCTGCGACCCTATCAAAGGAGAGCAAGTTGCATCAAAAAGAAAAAACATATGCCATCCGCAGCCAAACAACAACAATGTTTAAGAATACAACAGGACACACAAGCTACACAAGAAAAGGCAAGGGCCAAAACCCCTTAATTGAAAACAAACAGGTTTTACCTGGGACCTTAAACCCAAAGGTTTTGAAGGAACTTTAAACCCTCAACTTGGTTTTTCTAGGACCATGAACCCAAAAGAGAGCCTAACGACATAACTCCCAAACCCAATAGGTTGAGCCCAACAAAGACAACCCAGCTGACAGTTAGCACCCAACCAACATAACTCCTTACCACCTCAATATGAAGGAGACCCACCTCCATAGGAACTGAAGGGAAACAAACCACCAGCTGAACTGACCTAACACCGTTCAATCCTACTAAGCAGCACCTCCCAGCTTCTTCAGCACAAACCTTCTCCACCTTAATAGAAGAAAGTACCACCTCAATAGGACAATCTAAAGAAGACAAAAGATACCGAAGTAAGAAACTAGCCCAACCCAACCAAGAACTCTCCACCTTATTATGAGAGATCAAAACCAGACCAAAAAAAAGGGTAACAGAAGCCCCCTTCAAAACCCTACCATCAGGAAGGGCCAACCTCCAAGTGGCCAATAAGTAGAGCTTTGGAGATAAGCGATTGAGATTTAAAAAAAAAAAAACTCCGCACAGAAAAGAAATGGAGAACCTACCACAAAGAATCCCCAACAAGAGCCCAATAGGGGAATCCTGAAACCCACGAGCTTCCTTAGCAAAAGTATAGATAGTCTTGTGCATCTTTAGACCAGCCCAACAAAGAAACATGGAGGGGACGTAGAGCCAACAAGAATCCCATCTGAGGAAGAGTAAAGCGTTGTCAAAAACCCAACACCCCCACAAAATGCTCCAGGACAAGAATCACAGCTCACAGCCAAGCCAGCTAACCTCCATAGGCAAAAAAAAAAGGCAAGGTATAGTTAAGGACACCCAAAAGCAGGGAGAGTGAAGAGAGAACCCAACATTGCAAAACACCATTCTGCCCGACATGCCAGTCAGAGCCTCTAATAGGGCATCTCTACACATACAACCCCGCCCCAAGCCATCCCACCACCATACCCGACATCCACAACAGAGGCTCAATGAAGCTTGTCACCACACGATCAGCAACAATGAGCCCCAAAGAAAGACCACTAGAGCCTGCATTGAGCAAGTTAAGGCAAGCACCTAATAGTAGAGGATCGGGAGAGGAGGCCATACAATAAAAAACACCATCTAATCCCACATTCCAGTAAGGATCTAAGACAAGCCATAAACTCTTAGTACACAACTCCACATCAGACAAAACCACCCCTAGCATCAAGGAGAAACTGAAGCTCAAGGCCAAATCGACCAGAACAAAAGACTCCACAAGAGGGAGCCAAAAAAAGAAAAACTGCGAACCCCTCAACAAAAGATCAACAGCCAAACGTAACCCTCCAAAAACATCTTCAACCATAACCAGGACATCATCCTCCCCAGCAACAAGAAACCCATGCACCACACCAACACAGAAAGCATTGGAGGCCTAGGGAAAAGAAGCACCAACAGGAGAAGAAATGGGGTGAAGGAGAAAGAACGCAGGCTCAACCGCCATCTGAGCACCAGAAAGATGATGCCTTGGCGGGGAACCCCAATCATCCACCTCACCCTCGTCCTTTGTAGCCTCCTCATTCTTAGAAGATTCGAAAGAGCCTCTCCCGCTCAAACAGCTCCACCCGCCGCTCGCCATCCTTTTTTTTAATGGTGCTTGTGTGTTATATCTATGTCAGGTTGTATATTTTTAGTGTTACTAATTATGTACTTGTCTACAAAGTCTATAATATTTGTATGGTTATCTTTTCCATAGATTGGCGCATTTTTATCTATAGAAGGAAATGATCATATTCATTTATGAAATTTTGTAATTCAGTTACTAAAAAACAATCAAAGACTTTTCCAAAGAAAGAATCATCTTTAAATATCATCTTTTTCATTATATTTATCCTATGTCTATAGTAGTGTGCACAAGTCATTAGATATTTTTTGATGAGACAAAATTTGTCATTTTTAATTCTAGTGTAACATTGTTGTTTCTTTGATATTGATTGATGTAAGATATGTAATTCTTTAGGTGTATTTGATAGAGGATCCCAATTATGTTCAACACTAGTGAACGTAATGAATAAAGTAGGTGGTCCAAGTTGTATCATTGCAAATACATTTTTTTAATTGATGTAAGTAACCTAGAGATATTTTTATTATTTTAAAATCGACATAGCCAATGTATGATGTAAGTATTTTTTAGGTTAAGTTTATGTTTGACATTTTTTGCTACTAGCTTTCTTCCTTTTAGTTGACCTAAATATGAACTCTTATTCACATTGTAGACAAAACTTGTAGTATAAGTATTTTGATGTTTTTGAAAAATAAATTGTTGTGTGGTAAGAAAATTGTCTAGTTGAATGTAGTAATTCTCATTGTGCAATTTTTTGGTATGTGAAATTCTTAGCAATGTCATCATCACATGGGTTTCTAAAAAATAGTGTAGGAAAGCGTATTTATTTAACATATTTATCTTTAAAGATTCTAATGGGATAATTCTCTTGTGCTAGTGTAATTTCTATATTTTTGTCTTGGATTTCATGTATATATTTGGATTGAATAAATCCATGTATCAAATTTTTAGGATGATTTTCATGTTCTATTTTACTTCAGAATCAATTTCACTTGAACTAAATTCATTAATGTTTTCATTTTCATGATTGATTTCAAGAGCTTGTTTCTAGGTTCTCTTTATCCAATAGTATTTTTTATTCTTTATAACATTATTTTTCTTAGATGATTTTTTTTGGATTCAACTATCTCTTCATTTGTATTGACGTTTCAAATCACACTTAGTGATTCATCATTAGGAAGAGGAAAATAATGAAATAGATTACAAAATTGGCCTTAAGAAGAGTTGGGAAGAAAGGTGGGGTAAGGATCAAAAAATGGAGAATCAAGGAAGAGATGGTTTGAGAAGGCGGGGGAGGGAAATTAGGAAGAGAAAACAGTAAAAGGGGAGAGAAGAAAAATTGTTAAAAAAAGTAAAAAGTAAAAAATAACAACTACTATATTAATAGCCACCACTTGTAGTGAAGTTGGCTGGGGCTTGGGGTTTACATCCCTTAAGGTCACAAGTTTGACTTTGCTGTGTAGTGGTAAAGGAAAGGGTCAATATTATTGTGTCAGTTCTTGATCTGCTGACTCGGGGTATAGGAATGGACTTTTCCCCTAAAATCCTTGAGGTTAGATAATTTTAAGACAAACCACTATGCGGAAGCAAGAACTGCCTATCATGGCCTGAAGATGGCATAATTGAAAGGGTATAGGAAATTTTGGCTTGAGGGGGAGTCTCTCAACATTATTAACAATTTGAAAAAACTTACCCCCTCATCATGGAGTATTGAACCTATGATATTGGATGCTATAGAAATTCTTAATTCTTTTGATGAGATCTACATCTCTCATGTTTTTAGAGAAGGCAACGGTCTAGCAAATGTATTTTCTAACCTTGGTGTTAGGGGTATTAGGGAGTGGGGTGTGAGTGACCTCCTCCCTATGGAATCTATTGTGTGCACAAATCATGATTTTCAAAACTTCTAGCATGTATGATGATTTGTTATGGCTTGGAGCCTGCATGACTAGTATCACGTGGCTTGCCATAATGTGGAGTGATGGTCTGGTTGATCTGCATAGTGCTTATGGTACCTTATTGGATTTTTGTATGGGTCGAAGTTCTAGGCTCATTATTTGTTCCTGCCATATTCCTGGTGTCACATGAATTGTGGGTAATTTTGGGCTTTCATTCTTGAAGTTTATCCTTATTACTTGCAAGGTTCTCAAACTTTTCAGCTCTACAAATTTTCGAGCCATGGGAGGAGATAGGAATCGTGCGGAGCCATTTTCTTGTGATTCTATGAGGAGAAAGCAAGAGGTGTGGCATATTTTAGAGAAGGGTGAGCTCACTCCTTACTTGGAAAGATTGCATGGTAATAATCCACAAGATATGACTTAGTTTGCTAAAGCCTGAAATAATCAGGTTTTGAAACTTGGGGGAACTGAGTTTGATGTCAATGAAGACTTCATCGCAAATATAATGGGGCTTCCTATTGATTGCAAGAAGGTGTTTAGAGACAAAAAGGAGTTGAGGGTTGCGATGCAAATATTTTTCAAAGGGTTTGAGGAACAAGACTTGAAGACGGCTAAGAGCGGCGAGTACCAACGCAACTCGCTTAAGGCACTTTGGGGGGACATTGCAGAGGAGCTCATGAGATACATTACCCTGGAGGGTCATTTCTCTATGGTAAACGCTTATCATTTTGTGCTTCTTAATCATTTCCACCGCAAAAAGAGAATTTCTTTCCCTTTTTATTTGTTAGCGTCACTAGAAAGTGGTATGAAGGACCACAAGAAGAACCCAAAGAACACGGTGTTGCATGTGGGGCTTATCATTATAATCTTTGAGTATGCCAAATCTTTTGTGATGTCTAAATTGATTGCTACTCGCAAGGGTAAGAAATTTCCTCTGATGAGGAGTCACTTAGCAAGAAAGGGAAAATGAGGAAAATTGTTCTGGAAGAGGAGTCTGTTTCTAAGGAGGACATAGATTATGTCCCAGACTCTCAAGCTTGTATGGAGGTAGTTTTGCAACCCTCTGATGCGAGTAAGTCTAGGAAAGAGGTTTTGGGTTTGAAAAAGAAGGATTATGAGACTTGCAATGATGAAAATGTTGATGATAAGCCAACTCTGAGCCTAAAGGAAAAGGTTGAATTTGTCGGCTCTTAGTTTGGATTCTCTGCCTAAGAAGGGTTCAAAGGTGGGTAGTAATAAGAAAATTACTATTAGGTTTGCTTGTTAGCTACAAAGATGCAAGTTGCCTCTCCCTTGAAGGCAATTGGTGGGAAGGGTGTTGTGGAGTCTTCGGGTGTGGACCTTGATATGCAGAAGAGAGACCTAGAAAAGCAGAGGAAAAGGAGGTTAGTTGTTGAGGAGACTGCAGACTTTATTCGCAAAATCAAATTGCCCGCTACTGGTGGAAAAGGTAAGGAATTCAACATTAACCAGGACAAGGTAAGCTCCTCTCAAGAGGATGATGTTGCGGGTAAGGGTGATCTTAATTTTGACCGGGAAGATATTCCTAATTTTCTTGGGTTGGCCAGGGAGGGCTCAATTTCTTTATTTAAATTGTTTAGATGGTTGTTCCATGAACTTAACATGACCAATATCAAAGTCTGGTGTGCGATCAACAAAATTGGTGAGTCTTCTGTATAGAACCAGATTGATGAATTGTATGACTCTCTGAATATTGTTGTTGATGAAACGTTGAAGATGAAACCGAACCTTGAAGACCAATTGGTGAAAATGTATGCTAAATTGGAGAAGGTTGGGGAGGGGATCAAATCTGTTGTGATGCTTGAATCTGTTGGCATTTCAACTCCCTTGGAAATGGCCAAGAAATGCAAGGGTACTACTCTTGCAAAGGTTACTGGTGTTGGTGGTAAGCTATTGGAGGAAGAGGTTTCTGTGGAGAAAGTTGATGGAGGGCATGAATTTTTTTATTAGTGAGGTGAAAGAGGGTGGGCTTGGGGCCAGAACAAGGAACAAGACTAAGGTGCAGGTTGGGGCTCCTACTGTGGATACGCCTGAAGTTATTGATAACAGTCAGAAGGTTGTGGTGTGCAACATAGAGGTTGCTGATATCCTGAAGAACATGTAGTGGGGCTACTTTTGTGCCTCCTTTTTGGCTTATGTTGCACTGTTGGTGTGCTCGTTTTTTGTTGTTGCATGCTTTTTGTTGTTATCTTTTGTTTCAACTATCCTTTTTGTAAAGGGTTTCGAGCCCCTTCAAAACCCGTTTTTTACCTCTAATAAAAAATAACTAATATATTAATTAAATTAAATTGTATATTAATCAAAACAAGTATACTATTTAATTAATATTTATTATGAAGGTCTCCAATATATTCTTTATATTTAATATTGTTAATAAATAATAATATTAGTTTGGTATAATAGGTATATTATTTGATCTAAACTAGCTAATATTTATATATTAAACATATATCAATGAATTAAATTAATTATAGCATTGATAGATTGATATATAAATTATAAAATTATTATAATTATTAATTAAACATAACTAATTATACATTAGTTAATATAGTAATTAATTATTAATTAATATCCATTTAATGGATAACAATTTAACTACTAATTAATCAACAAAAATTACTAATATAATTACTAATTAATATCTATTTAATGGATAATACTTTAATTACTCACCAATCAACTCAAATGGATATTAATTACTAATATTTTGTATGTTTCCATTTTAATCTATCAAATAATTACTTTTGATAAATTAATAAAATATAATAAATATTTTTTATATAAAAATGTTATTTATATATTAAAATAATACTTAAATTAATTTTGAATAGTGACAAATAAGTTATAATATAGAGGCCTCCTTTCTTAGGTATTAATAATTAAATTAACAATATCATTGGATTATGAAGAAATAGTTTAATAATATTAAAAAGAGGAAAATTAAAAACCAAAAGAGTTTTGAAAGAGTTAAAAAAAGTGAATGAGTTGAGAAATAATAGAAGCTAAAATTGTATTACAAATACACAAGCTTAAATAAAATAATTAATAAACATCATAACTATTAACCAAGCTTAATACTTTCCCTCTAGACTTCTATAGCTTAATATTTCATAAGCTTACTATAGGTTAATATGAAATAAAATATAGTTGATTTTGGCTTATGCAAAGAATTCATATAGAATACTACTACATTACATAACAATAACTTCTTGACTAAGATGAGCAATAAAATGAGGTTGCACATTTCAATTAATACATTTAAATATTTAAATATAATGACATCACGATTAACAAGGATAGCCATTATCTTGGTACGGTGGATTGTTGCAAGATTTGAATAGAAATCCTGATATTAAATAAACAATTACAGGTAGTTAGCATTTCATCCATCTTCCCATGCATAATATGTGCATTTGTTGTTTTGTTCTCATCTACAAGATGTATCGCAACATGTAAACTAATTTAGCATTTGTGTTTGGAATAATAAATCTAACATTAAACTAGAACTAAGAAATAATTATCCAATTCATGTTTGTTGGATTTATCTTGTGACTTATATCAAATGTTATTTACATTTGTAAGCAAGACCATAAAAAGTTTGAAACACTTAAGAAATGAGAAATATCATTACAATAGAATCTTGTATTCTAAACCTATTAATAACGTAATATTTATTTTTTGAAACAAAGAATGAACTTGTAAAGTTTATCAATTGATTAATAAGATTATGTCTACTATTTTAGGTTAATATTTTTAATATAAAAGTGGACATAGCATTCCATTTTGTATTATGATTTCTCACATAGAGTACATTAAATTCGTATAGATATAAAAATAGATAAAATATTTAGTAATTTAAAATTAAGAGATACTTTACATGAGATGTTTCATATTTACCCATAATATAAAAGTGAAGAAATATATACTTTCATTTTGAAAGAAGCACAAGCAACAAAAATATGTTTACAAATTGACCCCAAATGACTCAAAAACATAAGACATGGTCTTAAAAGACCTTATTACAAGCAAATGACTCAACTAACACAAAATACCAACTCTTTGACCTCTTTTGACATGAAGACCTGGGTGCCCTACACCAATAAACCACTATGAAACCAAATGAATGTGCTCGATATCATAGTTACAAATCTAAATTTGAAAAAAAAAAAAAATTATCCTTCATAGAAAAAAGTTATGTTGTTTAAGGTGAACATCACTCTTTAAAAATGTTGTTTACTGTTAAAAACTAGTTTTCGAAGATGGAAAAAGAAAGGTAATCTGATTCCAAAATTTTAAAAATATATATATATTTAGAATCTACAAACAAAATGTCACAAATCACTAGTTTGCATCATCTTCATATTTCTAATGGTTTAGCAGCTATAGGTTCTTGAAAATGAAGATTTAGTTAAAAACTTCAGTTCAATGTCAAGTTTGGCCAAAACGTGTAAATGACTATTGTAGGATCACCCGTAAGGTCTCCTCTTAAGGAACATCATGTCTAATGTCTCCAAGAAAGGATAAGTCTAGGATAAAAGATTCACAACTTAGAGAATGCAATGTGTAGTATCACCACTAAGAGGAAATTTGTATGCCAAGAAAGGTCACACTCTTGGAGGACATCAAACCCAATGACACCACCAAGAAGAAGACACATCGGAAGAAGAAGATCACACAATGAAACATAAGGATATAGTCCAAGATCTCCAAAATGATAATGCCAGTGTATGCCCCCACTTTAAAGAAATTGATAACACTGTGTTGTGAGCAATTATTTTAAAGTAGAAAATGATAAATGCTAACAATAAAGAAGACATGATAGTTTATTTGGAAAGCCCTATTCCAAATTATATGTTTCCAAATGAAGCTACATCATGAACAAGGGGTTTCCCACAAAATAAAATCCAAAAATAACACATAAGGGATCCACAGATTCGGGGTCAGTGTATGTCTTTGATACAATGATATTATAGAGCTTGAAAATTTCATCATTCCCCAAATAACTCATGGAACTTGAAGAATGACACATAGAAAGTGATAAAAAAAATCCTTTTGGTTCAACATGGAAGAGACCTAAATGTCATGACGCCTTGCATCATCCCCAAAAGGAAAATATGAGACAAAAGAAAAGATAAAAGATTTACGACATATAGAAGAATGTAGGTACAAATAGAGGAATGCACATGAAGACACATCAAGAAGAATAGTACAGGGGATCACATTGCACACATGCAAAAGAAAAAATCTACAAGACTATTAAGGCATATGTGAGAACCTATAGCAAGTAGTCTACATCCCAATCTTGTTCATTGTATGTGGAAAGTAGATAACTAGCCAAAGGGACAACGTCAAGTTCCAAAATACGACAACGCTATCTACCTCCTTGCCCCCACTAAGTGCAGGACAAGGATGAGCCAAGATAGGTGATGAGAATGAGCTCCTTGCAATATAGAAAATGATCTTCAATGAAAGTAAAACATGTTATAGTGAGTATGCTATGATCCTAAAACTATCACATGACAAGGAGAAAAGTTCATGCATTTTAGTCAAGTTGGTTTCTTTTCAAGTTTTCTTAATAGTTCTTGTAAATCATGAAAATCATTGGTATGATGTCCAAATATTCTATGATATGCACAATATGGTCCATTTTGATCACTTTTCTCTTCTATTAATTTTTCAGTTTTAGGTGGTAGCTTAATTAATCCCTATGTAAAAGAGTGTAAAAATCATTCCCAGACTTAGATATCTTTAATAGGTCATCTAAGTATGTAATAGGTTCATTCTTATTTTGTTTCTTAGATTTGTAATGCTTATGTACTTTCTTCTTTGGTTTGATAATTGATTGACTACAAGATGAAAAATGAATAGGATTATCATGATGGTCATCAATTTCAGCTTCTAACATCAACTCCTTTCCTTTGCACAAGGGGATGTGTTAGAAGAAATGGGGCTACTAATGATTATCTCTTGTTTTATCACATCACTTTCACAAGTGAAGAGGGTATTTAAGGATGATTGAAGGTGAGGAAAAGTAATGTTAATAAATGTATCTATCATCTCATCCTATTAAGCTAAGATGTCTTCAAAATAGTCACAAATAGAATTCTCATGACATTCAATGTTTGGTTCTTCTAAGACCACAACACTTTCATCACAAGGAAGAGGAGTGTTGGGAGAAGGATCTTTATGATTGTCAATATTATTGATAGTTTTTTTCTCTTGCATTAAGATGTTCTCACAAGTGGGATGTGAATGAAGACTAGGCAAGGTGGTGTTAAGGGGCGTGCTAATGGTTTCGTCCGCTTGCACTAAGAGACTCTCATAGCTAGGATAATTGTTGGAAGAATGACCACCATTATTTTTATTGAACTTTTTCTTAGCAAACTTGTGAAGGAAAGATGCAAACATTTTGTAATTTTCAAATTAAAACAAGATAACTTTCTAATTATGCTATGCAAAAACTTGAAAATGATTTCTTTTAGATGCAATTTTGAATTCAAACAATGCACTAAATTTGAAAAATTGAGCTTAATATGAACAATTTTGGATAACATAAATTCTAGAAACTGAAACAAAAAAATGAATACAGAAACACAAAAGGTAGAAATAGTAGTTTTAATACTCATAAATTCAGAAAAAACCCTAATCAGGGACTCATTCGCCCATGGGCGAATGGGTCTCACTTCAGGGTTTTTAAAAATTAATTTGTAGGTTTCTGAGATGATTTCTATGGTTTTCATATTTTGGTTTCAAATAGTAAGTTATAGTTTCATATTTCTATAAAATGTTGTTTAAATGCAAGTGCAAAATGGTGCTAAATGACACGAAAAAATACCTAATTTGAGATGTAATTTTGATTCAATTTTCAGATGTGAATGACTGTTTAAGCAATATTATTTAAACACTATGTAAAACGATTGATATTTTTGAATTTTAAAGATTTTAAAGGATGCAAAAATGCAAACCTAAAACCCTAAATGAGATGCAAACTAATGCAAGCAAACAACCCTAAAATGAATTGATTATCAACCCTTAGGTGAATCAACCCAAAGTGAGAATCTTCATATTTCCTTATGACTGAAGGACGAGGCTCAAGATTAAATAGAACTTTGGGGAGAAAAACTAAAAATAGAAAATCAACTCAAAAATGCAATCTAACACTTGAAACTTGAAGATTAAACTCAATATTTGCAAAACCAAAAAATAGAATGCAAATCTGAGAATGGCAGAAACATGTGTACCAATCACCAAAAGTGCTTTCTGGAAGTTGATTTGAGACTCATTCGCCCATGGGTGAATGGTTCCAAGTACAGGGGTTTCAACAATCTTTAAAGAGCCTCTGGTGTAAATCTGTAGCTTATAATTTGTCCAAGTTTTAGTGTTGAAAAGTGATAAATCTAATCTATAGGTTAGATTTCGTGATTTGACAGCAAATTTGACAAATTTTGCAACTTTGATAACTTTTTAAATCTTGCACTTTAAAAGGTCTTCAAGTATTCTTCAACCTAAATCTACAATCATTCACACAAGAGAGAAAAATGGTTGTTTTTGGTGAATGGGGGTTTGCCTTGGTAAAACTCTATTTTGGTAATCAAACCTTGAATTAAAATAATGAAATGAAAGAGGGAATGAAGAATGAACAAAGTTGTGTTACCACTCAACAAACCCTTGAATGAAACCTTGATAATAGAGGTCTTAGGAGGTCTGCAACTTGCATGAAATGGTTGAATTGGATGTGGATCTTGACACTTAAAATTGATGCTTTGAATGCTTGAATAGATCTTGAAACCCACATCACAATGTTAGCTCCAAAAACATGCATGATGAAAAAATACTTTGACATGACGAATAGATCTTGAATGCTACAATAAATCTCTGATATATTTTCTCTTGAATTCCCTTGATCATAAACCTTAGATCTTGTGAAGTCATATAAAAATTCTAGGTGAAACTGAGTGAAATATAGCCTTGTATTTATACACATGTATCCTTAATTTCCCAAAATTCAAATATCACGAGCTGAAATTGAATTATGGATTTAGAAATTTTAAAATACCGCTAAAAAAATAATTTAAATTTAGGTCCAAATGTCTAGGGAGGACCCATTCGCCCATGGGTGAACGGGTCCGAAGTCCCTATACCTAGAACACTCATTGCTCAATGTAAAGTGTTAATATTTAGGCATTAATTATTGTCAGGTTTTCTCTTCAGAAAATGAAATTTAATAGGCTTGTAAATGAATTAAAAGGTTAATTAAGGCATAATTAAGCTCAATTTAATTAAGAGGGTCCAAATAATTATGTAAAGGTAAAGGGGTACATTTAACAACACTAAATTAAGGAATTATTAAGTCGATTTTAAATTAGGAGGGCCCAAACAAGTGAGAAAATGTAAAGGGTTACATTTTTCTACACTAAAATTTATTCAAGAGTAGATATAGTTGCCAGATATTTTCTAGTTAGTTTTTGTTCTTACACAAAAAATGTTTATTGTTCAATCATGGTTTCATGAATAAGATGTCCCAACATAATCTTATGTGATATTCTGAAGATTGTGTAATGAATGATTTTGAGTTATGATGAATGCATTAATTTAAGAAGCTAGATTTGACTTAGATCAGTGGAGATAGTCACTTGAGCAAGGCCCACTCAAGGTAACTATCCCTCACTTCATTTTCTATACAACTACTTTTGTTGTAACAATTATTTCAGAAATGCATATTAATTAGATTGCTTGAGCTATTCATGAATAATTCTTGTTTCATATTTATGCTTTAATTTTCTTAAGTTTGTTGTACTCCAGAGTGTAGGTTTAGTATTAATTATTTGAAAGCACATACAGTGCCAATACCATCACAATATTATTAGCCCTGGTTGATAATTCAATGAAGGTCTTTCCAAAGGTTCAAGTGGATTATTCAACTAGGTTTTTCCTCATAATTGTGTGATTGCCACCAAGTTTACTAGACATTAGTAGGAACTCTACATTATTGGTGTTGTTGCAAGGGATGGTGCTACTTTCAAAGATTAGTTTATATTATTTTTAATCTTTCCTAGTTTAGAATTTTCTTTTAGTATTAGGATAATTAGGTTTTATCCCTTCAAATTCCAAAGCATTTCACTAACATTGTGCAAGATTCATTGTTATACAAAGGCATACCTATTGTATGAGAGGCAGATAGATGCTTTAGAAATATTTCTCCCCTCAAACCAACAAGCTAGAGTAGATATTGGTGACCATAGTGATTTAAGTGTATTCTTGAAGAACTTTCCCTTTCACCAACATCTACTGCAAACACATAAGGGACCTTTTAAACCATGGCCGATGCAATAGTGGATGATCCACCAGAACATGTGACTTTTTAATTTCCAATTACCAACCAAGAGAGGGCTATTGTCCTGAGGAATATACCTCCTTCAACATTGACATCCTTCATGGTTTGGTAATTGAGGATCCAAACACATTCTTGTTTGAGTTTGATGTCCTATGTAGGAGCTATGACTATACAATTGATGCTCATAGCCTCAAGCTATTTCTTGAAACTTTGAAGAAATTTTCCATGAGATGATTTATGGGGTTGGGAAAAGATGTTGTTCCAGATTGAAACACCATGAAATCAAAATTCTTGGAAAAAAAACCAAGACTATTGTAGAGGATTTGATATGAGAAGAGGACATTTTAGAATGACTCGAAAAGAGGGTGAACCATTGGAGGATTATGTAGAAAGGTTCCAATTTTTCTTGAACAAAAACCCATAGAATAGACTCTCAGAAGAATCCCTAAAGCTTGTATTTTTGAGACAAGTCAATGATGATTGCATGGATGCCCTCAATCTTATTGGGGCAAGTTATGTATCTCAACTACCCTTTGAAGATATTTGCAAGGTTTGTAGAAACTACTAAAGGATCTTTAACAAAAGGTCAAGGGGGGAAAGAACATCTACCATTGGCAAGACATCTAATGGGGTTTCAAGAGTGGGGTTAAGTAACCTACTATCCAACATGAAGGAATTTATCATAAGTCATCTTACTACTTAATTGGACACTCTACATGT
The DNA here is from genome assembly GCA_007115665.2 of Sequoiadendron giganteum. Taxonomy (NCBI): domain Eukaryota; kingdom Viridiplantae; phylum Streptophyta; class Pinopsida; order Cupressales; family Cupressaceae; genus Sequoiadendron; species Sequoiadendron giganteum. The sequence continues at coordinate 140,599,235 of CM021103.1, read as the reverse complement.
GAAGAAAAAGTAGGAGGAAGTTGAAGCAATACTTATTGAATACCACCCCAATTATAGCCAAAGAAAATCCAACTGCAAGTGTAAAAGAGTGGAAAGTATTACAAAAGACAAATCAAAGAAACCAAATTTTCAACCATTGGAAGGTGAAGATGGGAAGTTGTTCTACATTGCATAGATAAGTCTATGGAAAAAAATATGGGGTATGCCACAAGACCCTCTAAATTTTAATACATCTTTTCCAATTGGTAATCAACATTTTTTTGGTTGGAATTCTTAGCCTTGGCCAAATAACCAAAAACCAATGGCAAAACCCTTAGTAAAATTGGAATTAGCAGCAACCAAATTTATGGCCACAAAAAAATTTACAAGGTTCCAATTATAACCCTCAATGGCCAATGCAACAAAATCAGTGGCAACCACAATGAAAAAAGGGCCAGTAGTGGCAGCACCAAAATATGAATTACCAATAGCCTTTGTTGCTTTCTCAGCCACAATAGCACGCCATCATGACCAATCCATCAAAACCGACATTTCATCCATGAAGAGAACCACAATTACTTAACCAACATGTACCTATCCCTAATAACAAGCCTGATCAATAGGAATATACTAACAAGGCTATACAATGCCCCACTTATGGGGTAGAGGTGAGTGATGTCCACCTCAGGTCAGAGAAATGATTAGCTAGATCTTCATCCCCTCAAATCACTAAGATGGTAGATGAGGAACCCATAGCTAAAGCTTTAGAAAATTCACCTCTTGATCTCAGGTCAAATCAGGTAAACCAAACTATTTCAAGTCCAAAGCTTCCTTTTCCAAAGCGTTTAGCTATTGAAAGACATCATAACCAAGCCGAGTCAAACCCATTGGTTTAGCTTAAGGATGTCAGTATCAAAATCCCCCTCATTCAAGCTATCAAGGATATCCCAATCTATACCAAAATAGTAAGAGACCTTTGTCTTAAGAAACCAGGGAGAAAGAGGAAGGACCCTCAAAAAAATCATGTCCTAGGGAACCTTGTTGATATTATGTTAGGGAATATAACTGTCCCTAAATATACAAACCCTAGAAGCCTAGTAGTGGATGTTAAGATAAATGGGACCCTTATCAAGAATAACTTGATTGACATAGGGGCAACTATTAATGTCATAACTAAGGAGAAAATGTAGCTACTTTAGCTAACTAACCTTAGACTTGCACTAACTATTTTATAATTGGCAGATAGGTCAACAGTGAAACCTGACGGGATCATTGAGGAAATAGTCATAACAATAGATTCATGGGAGTATCCTACAAATTAAATAGTCTTGCAGCCAAAGGTCAACTTTGTAGGATATCCACTTATTTTAGGTAGAACATGGTTAGAAAAATTTGATGCATTCATAGGTTGTAGGTCTGGGAACATGATAATATCAAATGGGACTGTAACCAAGAAATTGGTTTTATATCCACTAGCTCGACCTCATGAAAATCTAGAGCAAACTATATGGCCTACCTTGGATGAAGAAGACCACTATTCCCTACAAAATCTCATGACTATTAAATGCAACCCCCTATTGATAAACCAAAATGATGATGACTTAATTGACCACATCATACAAAATAATTGTATTAGGGACCCGCACCAACAAGACTTCCTTTCATATCTGTAAGATACACTGTTGAATATTATCCCTACAAATTCATCAGAAGAAATATCCTAAAAGTTCCATTCTCTTTTGCCACAATAATGTGTCCCCAACATTAGTGGACTTGACCTTTCATCTATGTAATTGAAATCCAAAATAATGGAAATCATGCCAGGAAAAATGTTGAACATCAACAATGGACTAATTGAGGAATAAAAAATTTCTTGCATGGGACTACCATGACATGAAAGGGATTGATCCAGAACTATGTATTCATAGGATCTACATAAATTATAGTTCCAAGTCAATTAGACAGCCCCAAAGGAGAATGAACCATGCCTTAAAGAAATAGTTAAGACTGGGCTACAAAAATTAATTGATGCATGCTTCATTTACCTTATTTATGGCATTCAATGGATCTCACCATTAGTTATTATCCCTAAGAAAGGAGTAAAATGGAGGGTATGTGTGGACTATAGGGAGCTAAACACAGCCACTAGGAAGGATCACTTCTCACTACCTTTCACTGACCAAGTGCTTGAAATTCCCTAACAGGATTTAGTGGTTATAACCAGATAAAGATAGCTCTAGAGGACCAAGATAAAACTAAATTTACATTCCCTTGGGGTACATATGCCTATTTTTTTCTTCCCTTTAGACTACGTAATGCCCCAACCACTTTCCATAGGGCGTTGCTTAGTATCTTCTCAGATTATGCTCATGATTCCATGGAAATATACATGGATGACTTCAATACCTATGGAGAAACATATCAAGAGGCACTCAACAATCTAGAAAAAGTTTTGAGAATGTGTCAACAACACAATCTTTCATTGAGTCATGAGAAATTTTTTATGATGATGACTCAAGGAATTGTTCTAGGGCACTTTATATCAAGTGAAGGAATCCAAGTGGATCCCCATAAAATTGAGATCATCTCTACACTTTTTGTGTCACATAATCAAAGAGATGTAAAGATCTTTCTGGGACACGCAGGCTACTATAGGAGATTCATTTAGGACTTCAGTAAAATTACAACACCCTTGTTTTTTTTGCTCACCAAAGACATAGACTTTGACTGGACTATAGAATGACAACACTCCTTTGAATCACTTAAGACAACTTTGACAGAAGAACCTTCCTTGAGAGGGACAAACTGGACATTACCCTTCCCCATACATACCGATGCTTCTAATTTTTCTATAGGAGTTGTATTGGGACAAAAATAAGGTAATAAGGGGTATGTTATCTAGTACATCAGAAAAAACTTACAAGGAGATGAACTTAACTACATTGTCACAGAGAAAGAGATGTTGGCAGTTGTTTATAACATCAAAAAATTTAGGCATTACATCACTGGCTATCCAATATTTATCCACACATATCATACTACAATTAAGTACTTGATGAATAAATCTATGGTTAGGGGTAGACTAGTCAGATGACTACTCTTATTATAAGAGTTTGATATAACTAATGTGGATAATCTTGTAAAAGCTAATGTGGTATCATATTTCTATCAAGATTTTCTACATAGCTAGAAGAAGTGTTGTGGATGATTTTTTCTAGATGAGCATTTTTTTTCTCTCATTGTACACACACCTTGGTTTATTGACATTGCAAATTACTTAGTGGCAGGGAAAATACCATCACATTTCTCTCCTAGAGAAAAGAGGCAGCTACTGTATACAAGCTTTCCATATTCCTGGGTAGTTGGTTACCTATTTTATATTGGTCCAGATAATATCATGAGGATATGTATAAGAGAGGATGAGGTCTTTGACATCCTAAAAGTTTGCCATGATGAGCCTTGTGGGGGTCACTTTGCAGCCAAAAGGATATCATTTAAGATCTTAACTATAGGTTACTATTGGCCAACTATCCATAAGGATTCAGTAAAGTATATTCGGAGCTGTGATAGATTCGAAGAATGGGAAAACCAACAAGGATAGATGAGATGCCTTTGCAGCCAAAAATGGCATTAGCACCATTTGACAAATGGGGGCTTGACTTAATTGGCCCAATTTCACTAGCCTCTAAAAATAAAGAGTATATTTTGGTTTGCACTGATTATTTGACAATGTGGGTTGAATTCAAGGCATTACATTTTTCTAGAGATGGGAATGTAGCTAAGTTCTTGTATGAAGACATCTTTACTAGGTATGGAGTACCTAGATAAATTGTAACTAACTAAGGTCCCTAGTTTACTTATGAACTCATTCCTAAATTGGTTGAAGAGTATGAAATAAGAATAGAAAATCAACACCTTATCACCCCCAAGATAATGGGCAGGTGGAGGTTACAAACAAAGAAATTGAGAATATTCTGACCAAGATAGTACAAATTCATTAAAAAGATTGGGCTTCCAGATTACTTGAAGAAGTGTGGGCCTATATAACAAAATGGAAAACAACTATAAGATTCACACCTTATGATTTTGTGTATGGTAAGATAATAGTTCTACCAATAGAGTTTGAATACAAGACACACATGATATCAGTGGAATTAGAAATGGACTTGATAGTAGCACATAAGGAAAGGCTACACAATATGAATGGGTTAGATGAAATTAGTATTGAGGCCATGCATCACATAGAGATAATTCAAAAATAGAGGACTAAATGGAATGATTAGTTTATAAAGACTAAAAATTCAATATGGGTGATTGGGCGTTATTATATGATTCAAGATATAAAGATTATAAGGGAAAGCTACAATATAGATGGTTGGGACCCTAAAAATCCAACAAGTATTTCTCAATGGAGCAGTCAAAATGTAGACCATAGATACAGTTAGATTTTGTTTATGATTTAATGGACACAAACTAAAGATATATGAGAAGCTAGCTCAGAAAGATGATTTTCTTCTTTCTCTAATGCATCAATATGGGAAAATAATGGTTATGATATAGAAATTCTATCACAAGATAATAACTCAACAAAATATACTACTGGTTCTCACAGTAACTTAGTAGATGAGCTACACAACTCACCTCCTGAGAGCACTCAAGTATAATCCTGTATCCTACTTCACGAGCACACACAACCTAGGTACCATAATCAACAATCTTTTTGAAGGCTGCTTCACTATACAATAGGGACCTATATCATCATAAATAAAAAGCTACCACCATTTAGTTTGGGACCTATTGATAAAGGTACTCGCAGCCACTACCTATCAGAGAATTCAAAAATTTATGCCAAATTAATTGCAGTTCATCCACATTCATCTCACTTTTTCTACACATGTAGCCTTAAGCCTATCATATCAATACATGCAACTTTTTAACTCCACTCCATCACCTATTTCAAATTTCATGCATTCAAACTATCACTTCACATTCCATCAACCATGCATACCACATATTTTCAATCACATACACCAACCTATCATTTATTCTATCACACAATGCAATTAACAAACATTGATTCAAACTCATGCTTTGAACACTCTTCCAACAGCTTCACACATGCAAAGTTATGTTCATCTCATCTGACAGGTATGCATACTAATCTCCCATAATTAACATAGATTCCCAATGCTTTCAATGCGTACTTGCATTTAAATTTTGCATGCTTTGCACTTATTAATCTTATTTCCATATTCACTAATCATACCCTTCACCTAGTCACATGTATTGAAGTGAGGTCACTTCAATATTTTAAGTTGGGGGGATAGTATATTTTCCAAAATTTTGTTTTCACCACCAAAAGAGAAACATAGAAAATGTTGCACTATGGTGTGTCCTTTTGTCTCCTCGATGCAGCACGACACTGGGGTTCATGACATGGCTTAATCGCCCCCATGGATCTTGTATAAATATGGCGGTTGTATCACGCATTAACAAGTCGATATTTTTGTGCAATGGCAACCACCAATATAATAATTGGTATCAAAGCTGAGGTCACACGTTCAAACCCCTTGCTTGTGTTGGGAGGGGATTATTGCAAGATGGTGTGTCCCTTGATCTCCTCGGTGCAACACAGCGCTTGGGTTTTTGACATGGCTTAACTGTCTCCCATGGATGTTGTATAAATTTGGTGGTTGTATTGGGAATTAACAGGTCAATCTTTTGGTGCAATGGCAACCACCAATGTAACAAAAAAACCATACAAACCCTTTTTACCTGTATACCTTACTACAACTGCAACCTTTTTGTTGTCAATTCCCTAGATTCTAAGCCAAATTAAAGCCTATTCAAGCTAATTCAATCTAAAATAAAGGAGCAAGAGACAACCCATTGAAGTTGTAATGGAGAGTTGTATGCAAGTGTAGAAGATATAGAGGGTTGGTGGGTTGTTAAAATTGAATTTTGAGAAGAATTTATGGAAGTTTTGAGAAGAGTCAAGATATTTCACCATGGGAGGTGATATTATCAAAAGGGAACCTTCAAGACACAAGAAAATATTGGAGGACAAGTTAGTTTTTTCCATTTTCACATTAGCAGGATGGTTAGACTACTTTTTGAAGTTGTCACAGTTTAATGAAGACATGACAAGGTAGTTTACAACAACATTACAACATGATGAAGTTGTTTTCAAGGGATTAAGAGTGAACACTCTAGAGGCTACAATTGCAAAAGTGTTTGGTCTACTGAGGAATGGATTTGAATTCCCTATTAGAGTGAATGCAGTAGCTGTTAAGGACGAGCTCAGAGAGGTGGGAGAAAACCTCGATTCATCATCACAAGGTACCAAGATATTATCACTTCCATGGGTATAGGCCTCTTGTGCTTCTTATATTATTAAGTATATCACTTGTGATGGTAGACAATCCCTCTTGTATAATGTGTATTTTAAGCTAATAAGTCACCTTCATCATAATAGATTAGTCAATGTACCTAATTTCCTTTACAATTTTCTACAAAGAATGGGGTTTGAGTACCAAAGGAAGATAAATGATTCAGCTTTGTCACATTACTATTTGGTAACCTTGTTAGTAAAAAGGAGCCTTAGGGTTCGGTATCCATAGGTATCTTGGGAGAGCTTTTCAATTTTTAAAAACATTAACCATATTCTTAAGGAGCCAACAATTCTAGAAAACCTAGAGTCACTTGTTGCATCCTTAAGGGAAATGCCCCATGTTTCACCTGTTTCTTCACTTACCCACAACAGAGGTGAATCAGAGGAGCAAGGATCACTGTATGCAACATTTGACCAGCCTGCAGCAAAAGAGACTCCAAATTCTTCTAGCACATCAAAGACTAGGAAAAAAAGAGGTATTTCTTCTTCTACACCTTCAAAGGTGCAAGAAAAGAAGGTTACCTAGAAAAATAATTCTACCCCACCAAGGTGTTTAGGCCACATGAGAAGGAAAGGTGCCATGAGGGGAAGTATTGAGAAACTAGAAGAGGAAACAAGGGACAAAGAACAAAAAGAAGAAGAAGATTTATGATAGTTGGTACTGATTTAGAATTGAAAAATAATTCTACCCCACCAAGGTGTTTAGGCCACATGAGAAGGAAAGGTGCCATGAGGGGAAGTATTGAGAAACCAGAAGAGGAAACAAGGGACAAAGAACAAAAAGAAGAAGAAGATGTTATGATAGTTGGTACTGATTTAGAATTGAAAGATGATATTTCTAAGAATGTGCATGTTCCCACAAAAAGGAAATGGTATATATCCACTACCTTTGAGTCAGATTTAGAAGATATTTTTGTTTCAAATAAAAAAAGAAAGAGAACTCCAATTAGCCTTGACAGTGAGGGTTTTGAATACATAGGGGTTGGTGATGAGCAGTTTTTAAAAGATGAGGAATTATTTTTAGAAGAAAGAAATGTTATGAATGAATTGCAAGAAGCATTAGAAATAATCAAACAATTGGAAGAATTGATAAAGACTTATGAGTAGAGGGATAAGGAAAGAGAAAAAAAAATACGATAATTGGAGGAAAAGTTACATACATATAGACATGGGACTAAGTTATACTTGTTGGCACAACTTTCCATGGTCAAAGTGAGAAATAAAGAGCTTGAAATAGAGGATAGGAGACCCCCTACTAAAAAAAACTTCAATTTATCATACAACCATTTCCCTATGATATCAATTATGGAAAGCTACTCAAGAGTTGTCTAAACATAAAGAGAATTGGAAGAAGGAAAAGGAAGCAATGATTGTAGAGCATAATAGAATACTAGAGGGTAAGGATATTGAATTAAAAAGGTTAGCAATCAAGGTGAAAGAGGTAGAAGGTTAATTAGTAATCAACTAGTTGCTATGAGTAGAAAATTTGATTTTCTAAATGTCTTTGTTGATGCCACACTAGAAGAATAGGATCAATTGTGTGAATATCATTTCCATGATTATGTAGTGTTAGAAGACACTAAATGGAACCCATTAATATTTGTGGGAGATTTATAATTAAGGGCACTAGCATCCTATTTCAGGAATGGAAATTTTAGGGGTGAACTCATGGAAGAATATATGGAGAGAGAAAAACCAGTTGCTCTCCCAATAATGAAAGAATCTAAAACCCCTGAGGTGATCATAGAAGAATGGTTACAACTCTTGAACCACAAAGGTGTAGGTAGGAAGATCATAAACTTGAGAACACGGGATTATAGAAGGATGTAGATATAATTGTTAGACTCATCCACAATTCCTACTAATTGTGCAAGAAACATGGGATAGTTTAACTCCTAAGTTGCAAAGGAAATATCCCCACTCCATTTATAATTTTATAGCCATGCTTGAAAGAACAAGAATGTATATGGATATTGCTAGAGATAAAGGACTTGAATAGGTGCCACTTACATTCTAGCCATCAATGCTCCTATATCCAGAACCACACTGGATAGGGGAGAATAATGAGGAATGTGAGAGAGTAGAGGTTATCAAAATGAACAAACTTGCATTCTATAGAGGATTCTATTTGAAACAGGTCAAAGGAGTGGATGTTTTCACAGATCTCAAGGAAATCACTCTGCACTACAACCTCCAACCTTAGTTAATTTTCTTAGGGAAAATAAAATAGGTAGTTGGGGGGAATGATGATTCCAGTCATTAGATAGTTTTCTTATGTTTTTATTCAAGCTCATAGAAATTACTAGGAATTTATTGTATACATATTCTATAGTATGCTATCTTTTATTTTTACTAAGCAACCTTGAACCTAATTTAAAGTATATGGAAATATGGTTATGATGTGATGGTTATTGCATAATTTATGTGTGGATATGTATGAATTGTAATGGATATATATGCTTAGCTATGGTTGTTAGTATTTTGTACATATTTTGTGAACTAACTCTTTGCATCCTAGAGGAGGTAGACTGTAGCCCGCAGCAACTACGAGGTGCAGCCCGCAAAAGGATTTCCCAAACAACAAAGAAGGGGAGGTTCTAAAATAAATTGAGTGCAACAAATACATCATGGAGGAACTTAATGAAGATGATTGTGCATCATTATGATGTTCAATAAATATTTTGAAGGAAAAGAACCCTTTTGTAGTTAGGATTCTAACATGACTGATTCAAACAGTCCATTTTCCAGTTTTGTTACAATAGAGTCCCAATTCTACTTGGAATCTTCTCCCTTTTATAGTTATAGATTGCTTATTCTTTATCATGTTCTGATATATAGGGAGTGGTGATTTATGGTTTCAGTGTAGAGTCCTTTTTTTAATTAAACTTCCCTCATGCTTATATTTATGGCTTGGTGGTTGAGGTATTAGGACTTAGTTAATTTTTTAAGAGCATACAGAGTTGCCAGATATTTTATAGTTAGTCGTTGTTCTTACACAGACAATGTTTATTGTTTGATCATGGTTTCATGAATAAGATATCCCAATAGAATCTTATGTGATATTCTAAAGATTGTGCAATGAATGATTTTGAGTTATGATTATTGTTTTAATTTAAGAAGCTAGATTTGAGTTAGATCAGTGGAGATAGTGACTTGAGCAAGGGTCACTCAAGGTAATTGTCCCTCACTTCATTTTTTTTATAGTTACGTATATTGTACCAATTATTTCATAAATGCATGTTAATTAGATTGCTTGAGCTATTCATGAACAGTTCTTGTTTCATATTTATTCTTTGGTTTTCTTAAGTTTGTTTTACTCCAAAGTTTAGGTTTAGTTATTAGTACTAGTTAAATACTAGCATTCATTTTTTTATTGTAATTAGTTATAGTATTATACTATAGGTACCCGTAGCAATAGTGTCAGCTTTACTTCTTTTAATGTTATGAATTTTTATGATTTCTCAGCAAGTGTAACACCTTTACTAGGATGAATTGAGTAGTCTTAAGTCTTTGAAAGCACATACAGTGCCAGTGCCAATACCATCACAAGCTTGCTAACCTTGTGAATCTTGAAGTTACAACCTTTTTCATGGCCATCAAGCATAACACACCTTGCTTGCCTATGGAACCTTGTTTTTTCATAAGTGTTTAGCATAAGACAACTTGTTAAGCCTTACGAAGATCAAATTTTTCATTGTGCAATGCCTTATTAAACTTATTGGAGGTATAACATTGGTATGATATGGGAGCCTAATAATATTGTCTCATTTTCCACTCTTGGGGGCTCACCTAGAGGACAACGGATTTCACTAGCCCATGTGAGTGTGCATTATTGTTTGCATAGTGGACAGTGAGTCCCACTTATAAAAAAATTTAGCTGAGGCTTGATCCACATCAAATTGGACAAATAGTTAGGGCATGATCCACCCCTTTTCTTTCATTTTTTTTAGTCTTTGACTTTGTATAATTGAGTATCTTTTCATTACAACATATGTGTGTGTATGGGTGTGTGTGTGTTTAACATAGGCATGTGTCTCCTTGTTACTTTGTTATTTTTCCATGAGATCTTTGATATTAGAGGCTCGATCATCCTCACTAATCTTTTTCGTCTTATCTTTCCAATAGTTTTACAATTAGACCTCTCTTGATTATCTACTTTAGTGTGAGTTTGACACAAGGTCATCCTCTCACTAAAGTGGGGGATAAATGTAATGTAGAAAAATGTATCCCTTTACATTTCACACTTGTTTGGGCCCTCTTAATTAAAATGAACTTAATAATGCCTTTATTTAGTGTTGAAAAAAGAAATCCCTTTACATTTTCAAACATGTTTGGGCCCTCTTAATTAAATTGAGCTTAATTAGGCCTTAATAATCCCTTTTATTCATTTACAAGCCTAATAAATTATATTTTTCGAGAGGGAAACCCGATAATAATTAATGCCAATACATAACACTTTACCTTGAGCAATGTGTGTTCTAGGAATAGAGACCTGGGACCCATTCACCCATGGGAAAATGGGTTCTCCCTAAGCCTTTGAACCTAAACTTAAAATATGTTTTTGGTGGTATTTTAAGGTCCCCAAATCCATATTTCAATGTCAGTTTGTGATATTTGAATTTCAAGAAATTAAGGATACATGCACCTATAAATACAATGTTGTTTCACTAAGTTTCACCTAGAATTTTGATGAGAGCAAAAGAATATCAAAGTTGATGATCAAGAGAATTCAAGAGAAGATATATCAAAGATTTATTGCAACATTCAAGATCTGATCATCGTGTCAAAGTCTTCTTGCATCATGCATGTTTTTGGAGCTAACATTGTGATGTAGGTTTCAAGATCAAGTTCAAGCATTTAAAGCATTATTTAGGTATCAAGATCTACATCCATTGAAGCCATTTAATTCAAGTTGTAGACCTTCCAAGATCTCTATTATCAAGGTTCATTCAAGGGTTTGTTGAGTGGTAACATAAAAATTTTCATTCTTCATTCCCTCTTCCATGTTTTATTCCAATTCAAGGTTTGATTACCAAAATGGGGTTTGACCAAGACAAAACCCCATTCACCAAAAATAAATTATGTTTCCCTCTTGTATGTGTGTTGTAGATTTAAGTTGAAGAAGGATTGAAGACCTTTTGAAGTGCAAGATTGGAAAAGTTGTCAAAGTTGCAAAAGTTATCAAAGTTTCCGTCAAATCATGGAATCTAACCTACATATCTGATTTTTGACTTTTTGACACTAAAACTTGGACAAATTAAAAGCTATAGATCAGCATGAAAGGCTCCCAAAAGTTTTAGAACAACCCTAACAAAAGACCCATTGGTCCATGGGCGAATTAGTCCCATTTAGCCTTCAAAAAGTGACTTTTGGTGACTGGTAAACATCATTCTACCCTTCTCAGATCTGCAATCTATTTTTTGTTTTTGCTAATTATATTGA
>CM021103.1:140556287-140587323 GCA_007115665.2 Sequoiadendron giganteum | reverse complement strand
TAACCCCCTTGTTATCATTCCATATTGATTTGATAAAAAAATCTATTTTTCTACCTTTCAATATTATATATTATACTTATGGGCTCATGTATGTCGTCAAAGTTTGGGTTCAAGGGTGCTAGTCTTAGAGAAAAATGCACAAAGGAAAATGGGTCAAGTTCTAGATATGAATGTGCCAGTGCAGGAGGATCAAGGATGGGCGTAGAGTGCACTGTGGTTTCAGGAAAGTATTCCATATGCATTTTGAAGGGATGATAAGTTATATCTACACATTTTGCTTCTTTGTTATTCAAATAATGGAGGCATCTTAAAGAATTTTCATATCTGTTGGTTTGATAAACTATATCATATGTCTAGGAGGGGTTTGGGATATGCTACTAGGGGTCTAAACTTTATAATCTAAATTTTGTCATATAGGGCACAAAAGCAATCATTTTGGCAAACTGTAATCAAGGGAAATATGGCTATGAAGAGCCTATGATTTTGTAATGTAAATAATATTTATAATATAAATATATATGAGCAGTATGCTCTTTGGCTTATATATATATATATATTAATATAAAATATACATAAATATTAATATTACAACATCTTAAATTTAAATCTATGCTAATTTTTATATATTAATATTTTTGGTTTTAGGAAATGGATATTTATTTCTTAAGTTGAAATAACAGATATCCGTTATATAGCTTTACGTAACAGATATCTACTTTTATGTTTAAAAAATGGATATTTGTTTTTATCAGATATCCATTTTGCTTCGTTATTACTTTGGTATTTGGCTTGGGGGCAACGAACCTAAAAATTGAACATCCCCAACATGTTTACAAGGGTTGCAAGAGTTTTTTGAACTTCACCCTTTGTGATGATGACTTTTTTTCATCCAATTTTGATGAAACAAAAAAGATGTATTCAACAAATTGACAAAATTTTACCGATATAAGTTGTGCTTTATTTTGAATTTTAATGGTAATTATTATTGATTTTCTACATGCACTATGTGTAAAGTCTTGATTGATAGGTTGATTGAAAAACATATATAACTTTTAAATGGTTATATATTTTTTGAATCTGAAAGATGTGTCACACACTATACTTCAAAAATTATAGTTTAACAAAATAAAATTGAATTTAATAATTTTTTGACCAAGTTAGGGTGGCCGGACAAATGGTTTCTAATATTTTTAAAAATTCCTACCAAAAAAATCATAACTAATTATTTACTTGCAAAACAATCACAAAAAATTATGCATCACATCCGGGCATGTGTCCTCTACTTATATTGAAAGATTTGGAAAAACATATTTGCTTTTGCTCCCCATTAGGGTGGTTTGACAAACACCTTTTTTTCGTGAAAATTTAGTACTAGTGTATTGAAATTTCAAATTTTCACCAAATAGATTTACTTTTTTCCTAAAAAGGACTACTAGTGTAGAAATTAATTTGCTACAAATTATGTTCTTGCATATTTGTCAAATTATGTTAATAACCTATTCAAATTTTTATGTTAAGTTGTCTAGCATTGGTTTTCTGAGTTTTCATTGCCACTTAAGGGCCTCGTTTGGACCCCCATGATCTTGCATTGACCCTAACATCAAAAGACCACTTCAAGAACCATGTAGTAAGGATTCTTCCAATTCAAATGGGAAACTTAGTGTAGAAGATTAAGTTTTCTACAAAATTGACGAGAGTAGGGAGAAAATTGATATTTGATCTTGTTATTTAGATGATTTGGATCACAAAGAGTTGCTAGATTGGATCAATGACTTAAAGAAATATTTTTAGTTTGAATCTATATAAGACAATAAGAGATTCAAGCATGCAACCACCAAGTTGAAGGGAGATGTGTTGAGAAATTATGTCTCAACTTTCATCTTGAAGCCCCACCCTTAAAGTCTTGGCATGAAATTTTTTGTTATTTCGATCTTTTGCCTCTTACCACGATGGTTCTGTTCCTAGGGGTTACCACCATACCGCAGCCAGCCATAGGGCTGACTGCAGTGGCCGTGGTAAGCCATCTACAGCTTGGCCTAGTGGTTACCGCAGTACTGCGGCCAGCCAAGGGCCTGACTGCGGTGGTCGCGGTAAGATCGCTAGCGACTAGCTGGCAGTTACCACGGTATCGCGGCCAGCCAAGGGCCTGACTGCGATGGCCATGGTAAGACCGCCAACGACTGGCTGGCCGTTACTGTGGTACCACGACCTACCAAAGGCCTAGCTGTGGTGGTCATGGTAAGACCGCTTGCGGTCTGCTCGACCGGTTACCGTAGTACCGTAGGGTGTGCTCGGGAAGGCTGCGGTAATGTAGTAAACCGCATGGCGAGCTCGGTAGGCTTATCGCCATACCGCAGGGCAAGCTTGGGTATGCTACATAATGTGGTAAAGGGGTTTAGGAGCTCGGTGAGCTCGGCGACCAAGTTTGACCAAGTTGGACTCGGGTCAGAGCTCGACAGCGAATAAGGTATGGACACGTGGCTCAGTGTCATGCGATGATTGGCTCAAGGCCAAGGAAGTAAATGCAGCAGGTGCAGGTCAACTCAGGGTGGTGATACAAAACTCGATTTGGGTAATGGTAGTTATGGCCGAGGTGGCTCGATGCAAAAAAAATGACATGGGCAGATTTTTGGTGCGATTTGATTAGAGATGATTTGTACTAGAGATCGACGGGTTGTCTAAGAGAATTAAATGCATGTATGAATTTGAAAAGATGAGTACATGAATATAGATAATTCAAACTATATGTTCTATTAACTGAACATTGTAACAAAGAGATAATAATTTACAATGCTGCTGTGAGCTGAACAGTGTGAAGACTGGATCTTTGTATGTAACTATTTTGTTACTGTAATACAATAAGTCTTGACTTTATGTGGTGGGTTTTTTACCTGAAAAGGTTTTCCCACGTATATCTAGTGTCAAACTGTGAATGCTCAATTGGTGCATTTTATTTTACTTGCATGGATTCATCTCAAGTAGTTCTGTTAAGCTATTAAACTAAGTTTTTGCTTTACTCCTCTGTTGTATTAGTGTTAAGGGAATGTATTCTGCACTGTTGGGTTTCTAGACTCATGCATGTTTTTCCCTTCGGTGGTATCAGAGCTTGGCCGATTAGGTTATCCTTATAGGAAAGATTAGTTTTTTATGCTAATACTGTTTCAGTGGGAGTCTTGTATTGTTAAAACTTGTTTCTGTTTGAGATGGCAAGTACATCAGGTAGGATTGATATTGAAAAATTCAATGGCAGTAACTTTGAGTTATGGAAACTCAAGATAGAAGACTTGCTTGTGGATAGAGACCTTTGGATAGCTGTCTCTGGAACTAAGCCACAATGTACAATGCAAGAAGCTTGGGATCTTGCTGATAGAAAAGCAAGAGGTTTGATAAGACTGAGTCTAGCTGATTATGTTCTCCTGAACGTTCATGAGGAGCAGTCTGCAGCTTCTTTGTGGAAGAAGCTTGGTGATATTTATTAGGGAAAGTCCCTAGTAAATAAGTTATTCCTGAGAAAGAAGTTGTACTCCTTGAAGATGGATGAAGGTGCATTTGTTGCAGACCATCTAAACTCGCTTAATATGAGTGTTACTCAGCTGACATATGTAGGTGAAAGATAGAGGAGGAGGATCGTTGCATGCTCGTGTTGTGTTCATTACTTGACAGTTGGGATCATCTTGTGATGGCCATTGGAAGCACTACTGCTACTTTCAAAATGGAAGACATTGTTGCCGCATTGCTATCTAAAGAGATGCGGAGGAAGTCTTCAGAGATGGCCAAAGAGGCTCTTACTGTTTGAGGAAGACCAAAGGAGAAAGGTAAGAAGAAGGATAAGAAGTCAAAATCCAAATCTGCAGGGAGATCAAAGTCTCCTGGTAAAAAGTTCAAGGTGAGGTGCTGGAACTATGGGCAACCTGGTCATATCAGGAAGGACTGCAAGGAGAAGAAGAAGAAGAATTCTTCTGACAATGAATCTTCTCAAAGTGATGCAGACGCCTTCATTGCAACAGCCTTGACAACTCAAGCATCTGATGATGTCTGGTTAGTTGACTCAGGTGCATCTTTTCACATGACATCCAATAGAGAATGGTTCTCCAAATATGAAGAGTATGATGGTGGAAAGGTGTACTTGGCAAGTGATTCAACATTGGAGATAGTTGGCAGAGGGAAAGTCAGAATTTAGTTTCCTAACGGGAGAGTCAAAGGTATTGGTGGTGTACTTCACATACCAAGTCTGGCTCGAAATCTTCTTTCTGTCAGTAAGTTAAATGATGCTAGTGTAGAAGTTTCCTTTTCTAGTAAGGGGTGTAAAATGGCTAAAGGTGCAATGGTACTGGCTAAGGGTGTTCGTACTAGCACTCTGTACAAGCTAGATGCACGTCCTATTCTTTGTAATAGTGCCTCTGTAAAGACATGTAATACTACACCTATAGAGAAAGATGAAGACTCTTCTTAGGCTGCAAATGCTATGGAGGTAAAACTCCCAGCTGAGAAGACTATGTTGTGGCATCATAGACTTGGTCACATTGGTGAGAAAGGTTTAAAAACCTTGAAGAATAAAAAACTTGTAGAAGGGCTTGATGATTGTAACCTCGAGTTCGATTTCTGCGAACATTGCATCTATGGAAAACAACACCGTGTTTCTTTTTATTCTAGTCCTCACAAATCTTCTGGTATACTGGATTATGTTCATTCTGATGTATTTGGTCTAGTTAATGTTCCTTCGTTATCAAAGTCTAGATATTATGTTTCTTTTATTGATGACTGTTCGAGAAGAGCATTTGTATACTTCATGAAAAGTAAATCAGAAGCGTTCAGTTGATTTAAAGAGTTTAAATCTTTGGTATAAAATCAGTCTAGAAGAAAAATTAAGTGTTTGAGGATAGACAATGGAGGTGAGTTTTGTTCTGCAGACTTTGAAAGGTACTGCACTGATCATGGGATTAAAAGGCATAAGACAATGCCCTATACTCCACAGCAAAATGGAGTTGCTGAAAGGTTAAACAGGACATTGATGGAAAAGGCAAGGAGTATGCTGAGTGGTGCTGGTCTGGAGCAAAAGTTATGGGTTGAGGTTGTGGCTACATGTTATTTGATAAATAGATCTCCCTGTTCAGCTCTTGTTGATAAGACACCTTTGGAAGCATGGTCTAGGAAGAAGCCCTCTCTAAGGCATGTCTGTGAGGCATATGTTTATGTGCCAAATGAAAAGAGATCTAAATTGGATAACAAGGCTGTCAAGTGTATCGTCATCGGCTATGGAGTTGGTGTGAAAGGATACAAGCTTTGGAATCCTAATACTAAGAAGGTTTTGTATAGCAGAAGCGTGATATTTAGTGAGCTAAAACCTTCAGTTAGTGATCAGTAGCTTGGGACAAATCAGAGTGACAAGAAGAAGGATGCAGTTAAGGTTCCCCAAAATCCAGAAAGGGAAGAGCTGCATGGTATTCATGAGACTGAGGAGAGCTCAAGCAGCTCTGGAAGTTCTGATGATGAAGAACAACCTCAGCCTGTGAGAAGATCTACCTGAGAAAGAAGGCAACCTGATAGGTATGGTTTTTCTATGCTAGATTCAAACTATGCCTATGCTTTAATTACTAGCAATGATGAGCCTAGGACTATTAAAGAAGCAATCAACATGGCTGATTCTAAGTCTTGGCTAGAAGCCATGAATGAAGAAATGGATTCTTTGAAAAATAATGACACCTAGAACTTGGTGCCACTACCTAAGGGATGAAAGCCTATTGGCTATAAGTGGATATTCAAAAAGAAGACAGGTCTTGATGGCAGTGTCGAGAAGTATAAGGCTAGATTGGTTGCAAAAGGTTTTTCTCAAATAGAGGGAATAGATTATGGAGAGATTTTTTCCCCTATAACAAAGTTGACATCCATCAGATTTCTTTTGTCTTTAGCAGCTATATATGATTTTAAAATTGAGCAGATGGATGTGAAGACAACGTTTCTTCATGGTGAACTGGAAGAAGAAATCTACATGTCCCAACCTGAGCATTTTGTTGAAAGAGGTAAACAAAATCTGGTCTGTAAGTTAAACAAATCTCTTTATGGTTTAAAGCAATCTCCTAGAATGTGGTACCAGAAATTTGATGCATTTGTGTTGTCAATTAGATTTGTGAGATCAAAATCTGATCATTGTATTTATTACAAATCTGAGAATGATCGTTTGCTTGTTATTACCCTGTATGTGGATGATATGTTATTCATTGGAAGTAGCAAGACTATGATTTCTGATCTTAAATCTCAGTTGTCTGCAAAGTTCGAGATGAAAGATCTTGGTGCAGCTAGGTACATTCTTGGAATGGAGATTACTAGGGACAAAACAAGCAAAAAGCTTTGGCTCAGTCAGAGTAAGTATGTGAAGACTATTCTGGAGAGGTTTAGCATGGATGACTGCAAGCAACTCATTGTTCCTATCTTGCATGGAACTAAGCTGTCAGTTGATGACTGTCCAAAGTCTACTACAAAGATGGAGGACATGACCAGTGTGCCCTAGGCAAGTGCAATTGGCAATTTCATGTATGCTGTGGTCTGTACAAGACCAGACATTGCCCAAGTAGTGGGAGTTCTAAGCCGATTTATGGCAAATCCAGGAAGATCACATTGGGATGCTGTGAAAAGAGTTTTCAGGTATTTGAAGGGGACTTCAGATTATGCATTGTGTTACCATAGCAACATGGTTGCATCAAATAAATCTCTCAGCATCCAAAGATATGTTGATTCAGATTAGGCAGGGGACATAGACAGCAGGCGATCCACCAGTGGATACACTTTCATGCTCAATGGTGGAGCTATTAGTTGGATGAGCAAGCGACAAGTAGTAGTTTCCTTATCCACAACAGAGGCATAGTACATGGCTGCAACTCATGCCTGCAAAGAAGTTGTTTGGCTGAGGCGTTTGTGTTCAGACATTGGTTTTGATGTTAGGCAGATTACAATTTGCTGTGACAGTCAAAGTGCCATTTGTTTGGCAAAGAATCCGACTTTTCATGCCAGGACCAAGCACATTGATGCGCAGTATCACTTCGTGAGAGACATGGTTGAAGATGGCAGGGTCAGTCTTGAAAAGGTAGACACCTTGAAGAATGTTGCAGACGTTTGGACAAAGCCTGTGAGTATAGACAAGTTCAGATGGTGCTCAAAATCGATGGGCCTTGGGGCCTATGACAGACAGTGATTTTTGTTGCTTTGGGGTTAGCTGAAAGTGTTCGCCAAGTGGGAGCTTGTTGAGAAATTATGTCTCAACTTCCATCTTGAAGCCCCACCCTTAAAGTCTTGGCATGAAATTTTTTGTTATTTCGGCCTTTTTCCTCTTACCGCGGTGGTTCTGTTCCTGGCAGTTACCGCCATACCGCGGCCAGCCATAGGGCTGACCGCAGTGGCCGCTATAAGCCGTCTGTGGCTTGGCCTGGTGGTTACCACGGTACCGCGGCCAGCCAAGGGCCTGACCGCGGTGGTTGCAGTAAGACCGCCAACGACTGGCTGGCGGTTACCGCAGCCAGCCAAGGGCCTAACCACAGTGCCCGTGGTAAGACCACCAGTGACTGGCTGGCGGTTACCGCGGTACCGCGGCCTGCCAAAGGCCTAACCGCGGTGGCCACAGTAAGACCGCTTGCGGTCTACTCAGTCGGTTACCGCGGTACTGCAGGGTGTGCTCAGGAAGGCCGTGGTAACATGGTAAACTGCATGGAGAGCTCGGTAGGCTTACCGCCATACCGCAGGGCGAGCTCGGGTACACTGCAGTAACGCGGTAAAGGGGTTTAGGAGCTCGGTGAGCTCGATGAGCTCGGTGACCAGGTTTGACCGAGTTGGACTCGGGTCAGAGCTCGACATCAAATAAGGTATGGACACGTGGCTCAGTGTCATGCGATGATTGGCTCAAGGCCAATGAAGTAAATGCAGCAAGTGCAGGTCAACTTAGGGTGGTGATACAGAACCCGATTTGGGTAATGGCAGTTATGGCTGGGGTGGCTCGATGCAGAAAAAATGACATGGGCAGATATTTGGTGCGATTTGATCAGAGATGATTTGTACCAAAGATCGACATGTTGTCTAGGAGAATTAAATGCATGTATGAATTTGAAAAGATGAGTACGTGAATATAGATAATTTGAACTGTATGTTTTATTAAGTGAACATTGTAATAGAGAGATAATAATTTACAGTGCTGCTGTGAGCTGAACAGTGTGAACACTGAATCTTTGTATGTAACTGTTTTGTTATTGTAATACAATAAGTCTTGACTTTGTGTGGTGGGGTTTTTACTGAAAAGGTTTTCTCACATATATCTGGTGTCAAACTGTGAATGCTCAATTGGTGTGTTTTATTTTACTTGCATGGATTCATCTCAAGTAGTTATGTTAAGCTATTAAACTAAGTTTTTGCTTTACTTTGTTGTATTAGTGTTAAGGGAATGTATTCCGCACTGTTGGGTCTCTAGACACATGCATGTTTTTCCCTTCAAAATGTGGCCTTATGGTGGTACTATATGCAAAAATATAGGATGGGGAAGAATGGGCCAAAGACTACTAGATGGGATCATATGATGGTGCAATTGAATGACAAATTTCTATTATAAAACTACAATATAGATTTGTTCAAAAAGTTCTAGAAATCACAACAAATAAAAAAAATTGTGAAGGAGTACATCGAGGAGTTTATGTACACTCAACATCCAAGTAGGTCACATGGAGGATGATATAGAGAGGTGTCTTAATATTTGATTGGATTGTGGAATGAGATTCAAGATAGTTTTGTTTATTTCCAATCCAATTTGTGGATGGAGTCTACTATCTCATATTGATGGTAGAGGAGCTATTTAGGAACCAATAAAGAACATAGGGTAGGGGATATGGTATAAGAAATAATCATAAGAAAAAACATAGAAATACATAGAAGGAAATTGCAATATCTAGTAGTAATGCACAAGATTATAAAGATGAGAAGACATATAAGAAGGAGAAGGTAAAGGTAGAGGAGGTTGTGGAAAGACTTTAGTAATACCTATTATATATCTAGAGAAGCAATCCACATGGTATTTCAATTCCCAAAGAATAGAAATAAAGGTACATTAAGAAGGGAATGCACATTATACAAGGGAGTGATGATTCAAGTAGTGAGATAGAGATTACAAAATCAAAAGGTGTAGAGAACTTGTTGTACAAGGTATTGTTGAAAGTTTCTAAAGAAGATTAAGGATCATGGTTGACAAAGATTATCTTCCGCATAGGTAAGTAAAATGAAGAATTTAAAAAAATTCATAGATGGAGGAGCACAAATAAATTGGTGTCCATAGAGATGGTAGAGAACATGACCCTATTACATCCTAATGCTTATCATGTTTCATAGTTGTAAAAGGGTTAATAAATGGTTATAAGAGAGAAATGCTTATTAGTATTTCACATTTGAGGTTATTTAAATGAGATTTGGTATGATGTGATTTTCCAATAAATTCATGTAATATGTTGTTGAGAATACTATGGTTGTGTGATATTTACACCATCCACGATGGAAGAAGTAACACCTTCACCATCACCAAGGGTGGCAAGAATTTTGAGTTGAATCCACTAAATTTTGAGGAAGAAACCATGGAGATATATAATGTTCCTATTAGCCAAAAATTTTCTTAAATAACTTATGATTTGTATGAACTTGTTATGTGTTAGTTTTGAAGCATGCACAAGTTGAGGAATGAAAGTTGTGCCTCAAAGGAGCTAGAGATAGAAGCACTCTTGAAGGATTTTAAGGATATTGTGGATAATAGTTCATACCATTTTTTTCTTTTACTGTTTATTATTTTACATTATATGGATTTACTTTAGGGTTGAGTTTTCTTTACAAGACACTCCATGGGATGAGTCTTGAAATGAGAGAAAAATTGGAGATGTAAATAGAAGAATTGATAAAGATAATTTTGATTCATTACACTATACTCGTTTTCCTTAAACCAAAGAAGGGAGATAATGAAGGATGTGTACAAAATCCCATGCTATCAATGAGATTACCACAACGTATTGGTTTTTACTACCATACATAGATGAAATAATGGACCATATGAATGGGGCATGCTTATTTTACAAGATTAATCTCAAGATTGGGTATCACCAAATTAGAATCAATGAATGAGATGAGTAAAAAACAAATTTTAAGGTAAAGTCGGCAGATTATATGAATGACTAGTCATGGCCTTTGGATTGACTAATGTGTAAAGTTGATGGAATATATAAGATTGATGAATGAAGTTCTAAAACCTTATGTAAATTTTTTGTTTATTTGGATGATATTTTGGTGTCTAGTAAGATTGAAGAGTAGATCTTAGACACCTATAGTTGTTTTTAGTAGTGTGTGAACTTAAAAATTATAGTTCTGTACGAAAAGATCCAATATACTTGGAATTTATGATATCTCAAGATGAATTGAGGATGGATATATAGAAGGTTTAATAAATTTTTGAGTGGCCAATATCATAAGATGTAGTAGAGGTTACAACTTTTCTTGAGGTGGCAAGCTTCTATTGGAATTTTCTTAGAAATTTAATGGGATATGTGCACCACTAACACATTACATGCTAGAAGGGAAATTTTGAATGGATAATTGGTATTGGAAGGATCTTTGAATTGCTAATGAAGAAGGTGATGGAGATCCTAATATTGGCACTTTAAAATTTTGAGAAATCTTTCCAAGCAAATTACAACATTAAAAGTAAGGCTACCAGCGTTCTATTGAATCAAGAAGGTAAACCTATCAAGCATATTTTAGTAAGAAGTTGAATGAAGCTAGATACTTAGTGTATGATTGGGTTTTATGCAATTATTTAATCTTTATGGAAGTGAAGTCATTTCCTATTTCTAAATGAGTTTTTTTTGTATATTGATGACCAAGTGTTGAGGTTTTCTTAATAGTTATATGAAGTTGAACTAGAGGCACATGAAGTGGGTCAAGATTACTTGTAGGAGTTTTCTTTTATTCTTAAGCACAAGACTAGTGTGATCAATAAAGTTGAATATTCCTTGAGTATAATGTGGGTATTGTTAACCAACATCATAGTTGAGTTGGTAGGAATGGAGATGATGAAGGATCTATATAGTATATAACTATTTTTTTATACATGCATGTAAAAGTTGTATAGATCTATGGATTGGAGGTAAGGGTTATTTTGAAGATTCTTTTATGTAGGAGGGATATTTGTTAGAAGAAGGATATTATTTATGCCATATAGTTCCATGACAAAGAATCTTATTAAGGAACTACACAACAAAGGATTAGAATCATAGTTTGGTGTAGATAAGATATTAAACACATTAGAGTAGTGATATTTTGGGCCAGCTTTTGTAATGCCCCAAACCACATGCCTAGGACACTAACAAACTGAACATTTTTTTTGAAACAACAATAATAATAAAGATACAACAACCAAATATCACATTACACAATAAGTGTCACAAAAAACACCACAACACAAGTAATCTAACAAGAAGACAACCTTGCCATTGCTACAAGAAAGGTAGAACCAATGGAATACTTACTAATTATGAGATTAATTCACCACGATGGACTTGTGAGAGAGTGGAATGACACCTTAACAATAATTGGGTACTAACCCATGATTGCACTCTCACAAAAATAAGACAAGAATGGGATGATGGAAAAATCAACCTTGAATCCATAACAACGCACTCTTACAACTCTCACAACACCAAATAAGACCTTCCCAATAGAGAAACAACTAAGAGATACCACGTCTTGACTAGGAAACAAAACCATTGAGTATCCAACACTAAATACATGAACCAAGTCCAAAGAGAGATAAAAACCAAAAAGTAGCCTCTAACATAAGGGTTACACCTATTGGAAATATTGTCACTAATGTCAAAGGTGGTAATTAATTCCAAAGTGTTTAAAATATGGAGATTGATGGAATATGTTGTCATTGATGTCAAAGAGTTTGTCAAGATTGTTGGGTAAGAATGTCAAAGTAAGATTTTATCATTGATGTCTAAGGAAATATTTTAAAGGAAAATTTTATGGCCAAAGGCCACTAAATTGCTAATCCTTATCCATCTTACTTGACCAACTTCATATGTTTCTCAAGAGAAAATTGCAATTAAATACAAGTGTTGGCCGACTTCCTTGTGATTACCCTTGCCACCCATTATTAATGAATAAATTTAAAATTATCATTTGTATGGGGCTGACCATACATATAACAATATAAATCAGTGATTACATATCATAAGGCAACAAAAAACTAATATTAATAACAATGATTATGTCTTGAGAAGGGTGTGACTGGAATATGTGAAGGCATATGCTATAAACAACAATGAAAAAGGAAGCAATAGAGGTGTTTGAAAAACAAATATTAAGAGATTTAAAGGGAAGGAATTATAAGTTGTAAAAGGTTGAAATTAGAGCCTTCAAAGAGATAGCCAGTATATTTTATGAAAGAGTTTAAGAAAGAGCAACAATTCATTGCAAATGAGAGCAAAGATCATGCTTTGCAAAGAAATAATTAGTTAATGTACAACGATTACTATATCCATTTTTTTAATGAGTAGTGATTTAGTTATGAGAATGTAGCAATGAAGATTACAAAGGGTAGTGATTCATAAAAGGTGGAAAAAGTTAATAAAGATATATATAATTAAAAGGCAAAAACTATAAGTGTTTAAAGGTAATGATTAAAATTTAGAAGTGGTAACAAAGATTCATGTTCATTCATAGGGTCATTTCCTTTTGAAAAGACATCTCTCTTCAAGTAAAAGCATAAAGATATAAAAGGAGTAAGGAATGTGAAGTATGGAGGCAAGAAATTCAACGAATTTCATGTGAATATAAGAGTATATTGAAAAGAAAAGGAGAAAAAATATGAAGTGTAACTCATATTTATTTAAAGTATATATGTAGCCCATATATGAATGATAACTACAAATATATCTAATGAATATGTGTGAAGAGTAAGAGAAGATTGTGAAGTGAATTTTAGCAGATGATAAGGCACAAAATTATGTGAAAATATTTCCATCATTATGATAAGCTGTGTGAAAAGAATTGGTGCATAGATTGGATTAGATTTGTGAGAGATATTATGCATGATAGTGATAAGTTTTGGGAAGGAAGGTTAAAATTTGAGTGTGGATCAGATTTGTGTTTTCACACTTGTAATTTGTGATCCAATTTTATTGTGTGACAAGTGATAAAGGATATGGCATGGTGTGTGTTCAGATTTGAGAAGGATGAGAAGTTGTAGTTGGATCAGATTTGTGTTTGTATAGATTTGGTGAAAGATTTTATCATATCAATATTGAAGAATTAAATAAGTTAGAGCCTATCAAACAGAGGTTAGAGGCTCTTGTTAGGTTGAAGCTTAGTTTGTGTGGGGGTTGGAGCATCCAATAGGTTGGATCCTATCAAATCAAGGTTGAAGCCTCTTGTAGATTTGGAGTTCATTTGAGTGGGGATTGAAGCCTCCAATAGGTTGGAGCCTATAATTCTATCAAGTGGAGATTGGAGTCTATAATTCTATCAAGTGGAGATTGGAGTCTCTAGTAGGTGGAGCCTATAAGAACAATTTTATTCTATAATATATATGCAATATTTTTCCATGGTTTTTGAGCTCACAAGGGTTTCCATGTAAATCGGTGTTCTCATTATTTTCTTAATTGCTAGATCTTACTTGAATGTTTTCACTATGATTGGTTAAGTTTTGAAAAGTTTTGATGTTGATTTACCACCCCTCTTAGTATACATTGTGTTCATCAATACCCCTAAAATACAAGAAAAAATTAGGAGGCACAAGCCACCCACCAAACTGTAATGAAAACAAGTTGTTTGAAGCAACTATACACTTCCTAATGGAAAAGGTGTCATAACTCTCAAGGTATGAAACTTGTGGACAATGCGACATGAGAAAACTCACTAGGCTAAGGGGAGCAACTTTCATAACAAAGTTTTCCCAAAAATGGCCAAAATAACTCACTGTTTGACAAAATGGGGGATAGAAGCATGCCAAAGGACTACAATGTGCCAAAAATACACTAGCACCCAAGAAGGACACTAGCACACTAGAGGGACACTGGTGTGAGTTGACCAATATTCTCATCTACTCAGGATTCTTCGATTGGAATTAGAGTCCTAACCTAGTACTAGAGTCCCAAGAATACATTGTAGTCCTTCCTTATGCTAGTTACCTATCCTTACACTAGATAAGTGCAAGAAGTTGGCTCTACTTTTTGGCCAAAAAATGGAAGTGTTTTTTCCTAAAAATCAAAGTTTTTCATGCTTGGAGCAAAAATTTGAAGTACTTACAGATAGAATCTTGAGAAAGTCTAGTAATATGAAATGTATTATTTTGAGTGTAATTTTCAAATATATAATTTATTCTAATACCCAAATGACACAAGTTAATTTTATATATGATGTACAAAAATCACTTTTTAAAAGTCAGCATTTTAGGGCCATAACATGCACGTGTATGGAAAGCATGAATTTGACCTAAATAAAATAATTTGTCTAAAATGATGTATATTATAGTGAAGTTTTATGAGTATATTTTCTTATAATATTTTCCAAATATATTGTTTTTAATTGAATTTTTTACTAGCCCTAATTGATATTTTTGAAAACCCCTTGTGTGCGGAAAACATCCTTGGATATCCATTGTGCAAGGAGTTATATAATACCTAAAACAATTAAAAAAAAGACCCAAGACTTGACAAAAACTAAAAATACCTTTCAAACAACCAACAAAAAAAAGACAAAATCAAACTACCTAAAATATGGACTCAAAACAACACCTAACTGCCTATGCATCAATGCTTGGAGGAAGGAACAAACTACAACAATGTGAAACAACACTTATTCAATATGAAAACCTATCATAACCTACACTAGCCAACATGTTGACTGTGTGCGTTGTTTTGAAATGGATATGTAAGCTAACTTGGTTTTTCTTTAGTTGTATCTTCATGCTTAGGTGTAGGCATGACTTTTCATGTTTTATTGGCCTCCAATCAAGTTAGATGCCTAATAGGATACCCCCATGAAAGGAAAAATTTCTATTCATTATTGACAGTTGATTGCTTATGGAATACTTCCCTATCATCCTATTGATCATAATGATTTACTCTAAGTGACTCATTTGATGAAAACATGGTGATTTCTACACTATGTTCATGTTTTTCATGATTTCCCTCTTCAAGAAATGATGGTTTGATAACAAGATTTGAGCATAAGTATTCTATAATATTGGAGAAAATGTCTTCATCAAGTTCCTCGATTTTTTTTCATGTATGTTAATCTCTCCATTTTTAAAAACAAGGTTTTCTCATTTTCTTCTTCATACACCAACACCCTATTAAGGTTACTTGTATCTTCATGTTTTTCCAAACTTATTGTTTTGATTATATGGGAAAAATAGGTTTTAAACGGACCTGAAAACCTTTACATCAAGTTACATAAAAATGTTGTAGAGAAAGGAAAATAATAATTAAAGCACTAGCAGCAACCAACAACCCAAAAACATCTAATAAACAACAACAAAGCAGCAAAACAAAAGAAAAAAAAACATACCACAAACAAGAGAATTACTTCAGATTTTTCAGAGTATTGGCCACCTCAATCCCCTAATTGTAGTGCAAGTTAACCATATCCAATAATTCCTAGTTTTCTTCTTCAAAATACTTCCTGAGACGACCCATAGTTCTTGTGCATGGTGATTTAGCCTCCTCTTTGGAATTCTTGTTACCCTTCCCCTTGGAAGTTTGATCCTTCTCATATAATTCAACAAAATACATTTCATCCTCTCGAAGCTGGCTGATTTTGTCAAAGAGCACCTTGGGAGAGTCTGCACTATTTTTGACAAAACTATGGCTAATATGCAATATTTTTCTAATATCTTCGTTAGTTTCCAAACTTGTTGATGTTGGTATTGGCATGTTTTCTTCATCCTTGTCAACAAAAAAAGGAATCACATCAAACCAAATTGTATACTCCTCGTTTTCATCACCTCCTTCTTGCTTAATATCTTTACATTTTTACTACTCATCCTCATCTTCTTCTTTCAAGTATATTTCATCTTCAAGAGTCATCAAGGAACCATCATTATCTTTATTTTAATTTCATTTCATTTCTAAAAAAAATCTCATGCAACCAAGCAGATAGTCCATGAAATGGATATGTGTTCTCTAACTCGATGCTCTTATATTCTAGATCATTTTTTTTATTTTCTTCTTGAGAATTTAAGTTTTTTAGTTTCTAAAGCACAAGGACACACACTAAAAATAGTCCCTTCCTCTTTTCCCTCGATATCCACCTTGGTCATGAAACCAATTTCTTTCCAAACAACATACCCACTTTGGAACTTTGAAATGGCACTAAGATAAGAGGATTTAGAGGATAGGGGAATTTGATAGGTTTGTTGGGTTTCTTGCAAATAAATGAATTTTTGAGGGGGATGCTCATGGGAATAATGGATTTATTTTGTGCATGTGTAGGATCTTGCATGAAATGAGAAAGTTAACTTGAAGGTTCAAATGGATCTTCTCACTTAAAATTTGGGATTAATAAATTTGACTGAACTTTATATTTTTATGCTTCAAAAAGCACTTGACTTAGTTGTCCCTCCTTAGTTACAATTTGTTTAAACAAGTATTATTCTTCATGTCTCTTTTTTATCTCACCTGACTATAATGGTAGTGGGCTTGTAAATAAAACTCTTCTTTTTGAAGTTAAATTCTCACTCTCTTGTGATTTGAATAAGCTACTTCTTGAAGTCTAGCAATATGTCTTTAATATTAGTAATCTCCATATTGTCAGCATTTTGGGCTTGAATAAGAAGGTAATAGTATTGATTTGGAGAAAAATAGATTTCACAAGGTTTATTGTAAGAATAAGAAGGTTTCCAACAGAGTATAATTAGAATGGGAGGGTGGTAAACATTAGGAAAACCTTGATAGTTGTTGGAGCTAAAGTATTCATGATAAAACTAGAATTAGTCCTAGCTTGACATGGCTGATAAAAAGTTATATGAAAAACACTTTCATGAAATGAAGGGGAATAATACATATCTCCATGATATATAGACATGTTAAATCATTCAAATAATCTAGAAATTCATTCAAAAAAAGCTTTGAAAGGAGAGAAAACTAGGTTTTATTCTCTATAAACTAAACATGCTAGCACTTAATTTTCTTGAGCCAATAGATTCAAACTTGGAGTCACCATGGTGTTGAAGAAATTTTCCTGTATGATAGAATAAAATGAAGAACATACCAAAATTCTTCAATGGATGATGTTGGGATCATCAAACATATCCCACCGGGTATGTTAAAAAATGTTATTTGGTTGAATTGCACCCTTGAGAAAGTAATAGGTTAACTCTCTTTTAATTTGATACCATGGAAACACTCCTAAGTTGTAGATGACCTGTAAATTAGAGTGAATCTCCTGAGAGAGTTGGTTCCCTTAGTACATCACCTAAATTAACCTATTCTAATATTGTTCACATGGAAAATGGGTAGGAATTGAACAAAGAATTGAACTATAAAGCATAAAATGGGTGACACACCAAATGTTTTATGAATTCTACTTGTTTAAAGAGTATACAATATGACCACTAAGTTAACCTAAAACATACACAACTTAGAATTTGATGTGTTTTGCATAATTATTTCACAAAAAAAATTGTAATTTATGATAATATTTAAAAGTAAAATGACATTCATAGCTAAGTATCACATGAAACTTGATAGAAAACACAAACTATGACCTACAAATTATGTATTATCTTTGCTTAAAGATAATAAAAATTAGACTAGAAATCTAGGATAAAATAGAATTACCACAGGATGACATCAACCATTTTTAGAATCTCACACAATATACAACTCTTGAGAAGGTAAAATAGCTTATTTTATTAATTCAAAACGTACAAACCTAAGTACAAGTTTGAGAATGATACAATTGTCTTAAGCGTCTCTTTTTCTCTATCCTCATATAGGAGAGAATAAAGGACATATTTTTAATGATAATTAATAATTCCATTTGCTTGACATGGTTGTCCGATTCCCACCTACGCACTTGAAAAAATTATTTTCTTTGTTTGACTCTGTAAAAAGTTCCACGTAGGTGTTAGTGAAGAGAATCTTGACCTTGTCACTTTTATTTTCCTTTTTTAGCTCCTATAAAGACTCCAAGATACTTGTAAGTCTGTCATAACTTCCCTAAACTAACTTTAATCTCCTCCAACTTCCCCTTACTACCTTAAAACTACCTAACAGATAAATAGGACATGTGTGTTCTTTGGAGTTTTGAAGAGGAATTTTTTTTTTATGGCGTGGGATAAGGGTCTTAACTACTTTATTCAACACTATATTTGACTTGAAGGATTATCACATAGTCTTTGGTTCTATACTTTATCTTTTAGCCTTCTTGTTTGATATGCTTGTAGAAAGTCTCTCATACTTTGAAAAATCATCTTAATGTTGAGCTACTTGCAATTATCTCTACCACCTCAAAAATTAGTCGTTCAATTATTCATGGAGTTCATTCATAAGTAGAATGATCATTCCTTTTCAATTGTAGGTTGTCCTCTTCATATTTATAACTATAACTCATGGACTTATACAAACCAACATGCATGGGGTGATGGTATTATCATGCATTTATGCTCTACACTTCAATGTTGTTCTTTCGATCTAGCCCTATGGACTATCCTCATGAATTTTCATGGACTATCCTTTTTGTTATTGTTCACCTCTTTTACCATTTTCCTCTATACTCTCTTTCATGCACAATTTTTCACCTATCCATTGCTATCATTTAAGACCCTAAAGCATATTTCATTCACCAAACTAAAACTCAGTATTTGATTTTGCATCATTTCACATTTTTGAATAGAAATACTACACACTTGCATGATCATGATGAAACGAGTCTAAATTATTTAAGCCAACATGTTCATAAACTTGTTGACTCTTTTTGCATGTTCTTTGAGGTTTTGTTCTTTATTTCAAAGGCATACAAGCTCTCTCATGGATTGTCATGGAATTTTATCATATGTTGTCTTCTTCAACATTAAAAATCATTGTCATAGATGATTTTGTCATTGCCCTTCTAAACACTTCTCTCCAAGTCTCCTTACTCTCTTCTAGACACTATCTCCATGAGAACCTTATCTATTGATTGTCATATGAAACATTTTTCTGTAGACTACCCTTTTGCAATATTGTCATTGTTCTTGAGGAAAATGATACCTCTACTTGTTATTTACCATGGAGCTCTACCTATATGAGGTTGTGTTTCTTTTTTTCATATCTGATGTCATTTATATACCTTTTTGGAACCATATTCCTAGTTCACAAGTTTGTCCCTTTTACTCGAGTCTACCATTATGACTATCACTATGCCACCGAACTATGCCTTTATGATCATGCCTTTAACTCCTTCAAGAAATGTCTAATATCATCTACCATGTCATTGTTTGATAGAAATTTTGTGTCCGTCTCTTTGATTATTCTTTCAAAATCTTATCACATTTTTCACATCTTTTCTTCATTGAAGTGTACACAATTACCTTGACAATGCATACCTATAGAAATCACTATAAATAGACAACAATGTTGTACCTTGATCAATTCTCCTTGTCTATCATGTTCATTTTTTATATTTGAGCATTCTCTCTTCTAGGGTGAACCACCTCTTCATCAAGCTTTTGAAACTTTCCTTGGATCCTGCATAATTTTCAAGGTTAACTTAGTAACACAACAGTATTGTCTTTTCTCATGATGATTATTCTATGTCCTGACATGCTCAACATTCTCTTTCCACTCTCATCATACCTATGAGAAACATGGATAGACATTTCCTTTTCGTAGGATTTCATGGATTCACATTTTTTAGGTTGTTATTTGTATATGTTTTCCTTCTAGTTAGTAACAAAAAAGAGCCTATTATATATATTATGCTATAGGATATTGTTGGAGATTTTCTTATGCCAAATAATCAATATCACACCCTAAGTGAGATATAATATTATCTTCTAGGACAACCATTCAACCTTTCGATGCTTTGTATTTTTTACTTCTTTCAAAACCTTTTTAGAAATACCAACCATATGCTTAAAAACAATGTTTAATCTTCCATAGTTGATTGTCACTTATTTTTGGCCATCTACATGACATGTTGACTGCCCCTAGTACATCTTTAACTTCAAGCCTCTACTCACTGTGATTTGAAGGCTTTCTATGGCATATCATTGTTCATTTGAACTATCATGATTGTTCTCTAAGATCATGATTAAAAATCCATAATTATGTTCATGGCACTATCATGATGCAAATTATAATTTTGTTATATATTAGACACTTGTCTTCCATTTCATTCAAGTCTTCCCTACCATTGTCATTTGTACATGATTTTCCTACATCTTGATGAAGTTCTTCATGGTATTTATCACCATTATACATTTCTTTCATCATTTGTGCGTTGATCCTTTAGCACTATAGTCTTCATTGTTTATTGGCATTTTAAGAATTCCCTTTCTATACACATTGCTGAGGTTAACTACCTTACAAGCTCATTGAAACAATGCCAATCCTTTTCTACAACTTAACATAAGGTTTATGTTCATAGTCTTTATTAATAGACTTTAGATCTTGCCTTCCTTTGATGTCCTTGAAGACTATACATTATGGCAGTCATGTTTATCATTTGAGTATTGACATAGAACCTTGTGTTGAACATATGTTGTCATTGATCTCAAAGGTGCTCATTGATGTCAAAGGAGTAATGCCTACATATAAGTCAAAATTAAACGTAATCATACTATGAGATTTTGAAACCATGGTGTATTTTGTCATGATCATGTCATATTAGAGAATTTGAGAACAACGAAGAAGAATACATGTAGTATACTTGAAATATCATGCTTGTATCTATTCTAGTTGATGGAATTAGTCTAGAAGTGTTTGTGGAAGTATTTTATGGATCGTTACTCATGCACTATATTGCATTGTAATAGTATGTTGCTTTGCACTCTACTGTAGTTGAATGCTATGGCTTGCAGTTTGGACCTAAAGTAAAGTTACTCATATTATATTAGGTTCTAGATTTTCAAAGGGTGAGCTTCAATAGAAAGAAAGTTGGATGTGACAAAGTGTTGTTTGTGTTCACTAGCTATCTATGAATAGAGTTTGAGTGTTTACGCAAAACAAGGGAAGTGTACACCAATTGGAGGAAGCATGTGAAGTTCAAATAGGTCCAGGTTAAGATCTCTGAATGAATCACACAACATCATGTATTATCGGTGACAACAAATTCAATTTAGGACCAACCCGCTACATGCTTCATGTCAATTTGAAATAGGTCCACCCTTAGCCAATTTTGTTAATTGTGGATGGTGTTAAGAGATTATTAGCTGACATGAAACATTGTTAATGTATTCAAATGTATATATTTATGTCTAAAATTTATTCAATGATGAATCATCATTGTATGTGAAAGGAAGTGTGAGGGTTATATTCAAGTGATGTAATGGGAATTGCATCTCAATCATTGTGTGTCATCATCACAAGATCATATGCTATGTAGGAGTTTGTCTAAAGGTTTATTAGACCAAGTGTAAGTTGTGTAATCAACATTGAAGATTCACAAATCATATCTTTGTAATATAGTAGGACCGGTGTCTTGCCCATTGAGTTGGTGCTCATATCTTTATATTGGGGATTGGTATCTCTAGTAGGTTAGTGCCTGCAAATGCAATTGGGGATTGGTGTATCCAGTAGTTTGGTGCCTACTTTATGATTGTAAGTTATTCATTATGTCTATGAGACTATATTTGGATAGTAGCTCCAAGCAGCTCTTCTCACCATGGTTTTTCCCATTCCAAGTTTCCACATATATCTAGTGCTCATTATGTGAGTGTGTTAATTTATGTTTCTATATTAATGCTTGTTGCTTTGATGATTTAAGGTTCATGTATGAAGAAGTTATTAATGATGAATGTTGAATTAAAGAGTTTTAAAAAGATTTGATATATTGATTTACCCCCCCTCAGTATATTGTGTGCCCTTCAATTGGTATATTAGAGCTAAATTCCTTTGTTAAAGATCATGGAGGATTATCCACAAACAAGGCACCACTTTTTGATGGAACCAACTATGTTTTTTGGAAAGTAAGGATGGAAGCATATTTGACGGCCCTAGGATTTGAAGTTTGGAAATTTTTCATGGATGGATATGAGATACCTGAAAGTCCTCCAAGAGATTAGAATGGAAAGAAGGCTTGTGAAAATAATGCAAAAATAAGAAATGTCATTTTATGTGGCTTATCTAACTCCGAGTTTGTGAATATCATGCATTGTAGGATGGTGAAGGAAGTATGGAGTAAGTTACACAATATCTATGAAGGTGATGACAAGGTCAAACAAGAAAATCTTTAAACTCATTGAGGTCAATTTGAAAGTTTGAAAATGAAGGAAGAAAAAAGAATTGCCACATTCCTGCTCTGGGTTGATGAGGTTATAAACTCTATCAGAGGTCTTGGTGAATAATTAAAAGAAGGTATAATTATTAAAAAGAAACTCAGATCCCTTCCCCAAAAGTTTTGCAAAGATTTCTACTATTGAAGAAGCTAAAGATTTGAATACCCTAACTATGGATGAGCTACATGGAATTATGGCTGCCTATAAAATGAGAATTGATAATGACAAATTTATAAGGAAATAGGTGGCATTCAAATTTATTACGAAGCAATTTGATCCAAATTTAGATGATGGATTAGATCCGTAGGAATAAAAATTTGTAAAAAAAGTTACTAAGAAGTTTCAGAAAGTATAAAGGTAAGTTGCATTTCGAAAAATTTAATAGCGGAGAAGTAGGACATTTCATGGCTAAGTGTCCATATAAATATTCTAGCAACAATTAGAAGCAGACATTTTCAAAAGGGAAAAAGGTTCGAGAGAATTTATTTATCAATGAGGAAGGCTACTCATTTGATGATGATGATAAAACCACTTTCAAGAATGAAGGAGAATAAGCTCTCTTCATGGCTATGGAAACCTCTGAAGAAGATGTGGAATCGATAATGATGCTGAAGTAGACCTTGTTGAAGAATTTATTTGTGCTGGCAAATAAATTATAAGGTTGAAGAAAATAATTGCAGAAGAAGTGAAAGTAAAGAAAAATTATCTCAAAATCTTGAGAAAGTGGATAAGATGCTCATTGACCTAAAGATTCAAGTGGAAGAGGCAAAGAGGATTGAAATGTGAAAAACTTGAAGCATAGATTGTGTCACTAAGGAAAGACCTTGAAAAGGTAAATTATCATCTGAAATTAAAGTTTGGGAAGAGCACAAAGATCTTGGATTAGATAATAGAAAGCCAAAGATCATCATATATCAAAACCATCCATGGTTTTATTAATATATAAAAGAATAAGGTGACTAAGCAACCTGTGAAGTCTATTATTGAGAATCTAGAAGAGAATGGTTTTGAAACTTCAAATTTTGAGCAAGTTGCAACAATTAATGAAAGTAAGGTTTTGAATGATGGTTTCATCCAAGTGTAAAGACAGAAGAGAAGATCAAGAAGATAAGCCTCAAGAGGACAAGGATACAATTCCAAGTTCAATCATTTTGTTTCTAGTTACTATTTGAATTGTAATAATTTTTGTCATAAGGTTGTAAATTGTAGAAAGGATCCAATAAGAAATAATTTGTTAGCATAAATGCATTTGCACCTTCATATAGTTTCAATATTATTTGAACCATAAATACAATAATTTTGGGCATATTGCTAAAAACTATAGAAGAAATTTTGTGAGATCTATACTAGATACAAAGCGAAATAATTTAGAATATTAGAATTTAATGAAATAGATAAGGTTTGGAAGAAGAAACCAAAGGAGAAAAGATCAAAGAAATCCATGGTGGCTTAGACTATGCTACATGCGCAAAAGAAGAAGAATCTATGGATCATTGACAACATATGCTCAAGTCACATGACTGGAGACAAGAGTAAGTTCACGCACTTCAATAAGTTTGATGGAGGATCTGTAACTCTTAGAAACAATTTAGCTGCTAAAATTACTGGTAAGGGTATTTTGAGTCTTGATGTTGGAAAGACAAAAACTCGTGATGTTCTATATGTAGAGGGATTGAAGCACAATATTTTGAGTGTAATTCAAATGTGTGAAAAGGTTACAAGCTCTCATTTAGTGCGAAAGGTTGTGAAATCAAAAAAACTAATATCGGTGAGTTAGATACAGAAGGAAGCAGGATTGGCAGTGATATATATCATCTCAGGAAGGTAAATGGATAAAATTGCTTTGCAATACATAGAGAAGGGAGTTGGATCTGGCACAAAAGGTTGGGACACATCAACTTTGATGATATTGTGAGGATTAGTTCAAAAGGAATGGTCAAAGACATTCCAAAGATCAAGAAGCCTCAGTCTACTAGTTGCAAACCATGTCATGAGGGAAAATAGACAAGAACCAAATTTCCTACTAAGGAATATTCTACAAAAAGCCATTGGATCTGATTCACATAGATCTATGTGGACCAATGAGGACAAAAAGCATTCAAGGCGATAGGTATCTTGTGATTCTTATTGATGATTATTCTAAAATGACTTGGATTTCTTTTTTGAAAGAAAGATTAGAAGACTTTAGGAAATTTAAGGCATTTAAGGCAATGGTTGAGAATGAAATTGGAAGGACAATAAAGTCTCTAAGATCAGACAAAGTTGGAGAATTCACTTCTGACAAGTATGATGAATTTTATGAGCTGCATGGGATCTAGAGACAATTTTCTTCTCTTAGAACTCCTCAGCAAAATGGAGTTACTAAGAGGAAGAACTAGATTGTACAAGAGATGGACAAAGCAATGTTAAGTCAAACAAAGTTGTCAGGTATGTACTCAAGAGAAATAGTTCAGATCACAGTTTACATTTTGAACAAAGCTCAAATTAGACCAAAGACTATTAAAACATAAACTATGGAAAGGAAGACCAAATTCAATCATACATCTCAAAATATTTGGAAGCAAATGCTACATCAAAAGGGATGAAGAACACTTAGGTAAGTTTGATTCTAGATATAATGAAGGTATCTTTCTTGGTTATTCTTGTGAGAGAGGGAGACCACCCACTGCAAGGCCCTAGGTCACAAAAAGCCAAGAGTGGAAAGGCTACCCTAACCCACCTCAGTTTAAAGGGAAGTGATCCAAAGGATTTTTCGTCAAATTTTGAAATTCTCTATTTTTCTCTAGTTTTGGTATCATTAAGAAGTGCTCGGGATCTTGACTCCAACGCAACTCGAACGAAGTCAATTGGAGTCTTGGAGCTCAAGATATTTATGGTCAAACATCTGGTCAACTCCTAGACCCAGGCCAAAAAAAGGGCAAAAATCCAAGTCGTCAAAACTGGTCAAAGTCAACACCATTTCGTAGTGCTCATCATCATGATTCTGGTAGAGTTTGTTTCACGAAAAACGAAGTCCGTATGGCGATGTTACGGAAGGTCAAAGATTGGGTCAAAATTGCCCCAATAACGTCAGCACCCAATCAGCTCAACAACCAATCAGCCCCTAACATATGGCATCCCATGACAATATTATTGTTGGAATAATGTAAAAACAAATAAAAAAGGAAAAATATATATAAAAATATATATATATATATATATATATATGTAAAATATCATATTGGTGGGTCCCACCATTCCAAGGGGGGTGGCCCAAATTAAGTAGGCACCACCCATGGTATGGGGGATGACCCACATAAAGTGGGAAACCACCCATGGAGTGGGGAGGGGGGTGGGGGGAGGACAACCCACCTAATAAGGAGTTCCCCCTTATCTTTATTAAGCTTTTAAAAAGGAGGAGAGGGTGGTGGGACCACCACCCACCATCTTCTCTAAAGGGATTTCATTTGAGTTTTTTCAAAGCCTTAGGATAAGGCTATATCCTTATTTTTAGTGGCCTAATATCCCTTGGGTTAAGGAGCCTAACGTATTCTCTCTATAAGGGAAATATTAGGAATATTATTCCTAAATTAAGGGGCCAAATAAAACCTTACATAAAAATATCCCCTAAATAATAGAAAATAAATCCCTTCGTAACCATTCAAATGGAAAGGGAATTATTTTGAGGGGATATTATCCTTCTGGAAATCTTTAAAGGAGGATATTATTGAATTTTTCTCCATGTAAGGGAGATTGGGTAGTTAATTAGTTTTACACCAATTTTGGCATAAAATGTAATATAAAAAGGGGTAGAATGGGGGGTGTGAAGTAAGTGATTTTGGAAGAACTTTGCAAGTGTGAGAGTTGCTTTCCTTGGAGAAATTATTGTATTTCCGTACTTTTGGAGAAGCTTGTTTCCACGCACTTTGGAAGTGCATTTGAGAATTTCTTTGTAAACCAAGAGGAGGTTCTGTTGACAAATGTAACCAAATTTCTAGAGGAATAATTGGATCGGTCCACTCATTGGAGAGGGGCAGGACAAGTAGTCTCATTTTAACTGACAATTTCTACGTTATCGAATTTTGGTTTACCTCTTTCCATTTCTTAACAATCTCTTTGTGATTTCGTTAAGAGTTAAATTTTAGTTAAGCACTTTTGGATTGTAATTAAGAATTCAAAGCATCTGTCATAGATCCGTCTAATCAGATCAAATTTGGTATCAGAGTTGTGTTTGGCTAAGATTGTAGGTTTGAATGCTAACGCGCTCCAAGCTTCAGAAAGGCGAAGGAGAGCTTGAAGAATATAATCCTGAGATCGGCAAAAGAAGAACCTTGCTAAATATGGAAGGAATCGAAGCTGGGAAATGTACTGAGCCTGAGCTTGATGATAAGTCTTTTCAACAAGCCTTCCTTGAGATGAGGGCAATGGTTGGAGAGCTTTATGCGGATAAGAAGAAGCATGAGCAGAAGAAAGGAGATTCTTCGAAGACGGAAGATTCTAAAGATCGTAAAGACAAGAAGACACAGTTTGAAGATGGTGAACAAATTCCAGTTTATCCTCCATCTACCCCGTCTTCTCGTTCTTCCTCTTCTTCCTCCTCTTCTTCTCCCTCTTCTTCTTCTCCCACTAATAATCCATTTAAGAGCAAGTCAAAGCCTATTATTAAACTGGGTGTAAAATTTGAATTGCCTAAGTATAGTGGTGAGTTAAATGCCAAAAATTTAGATGATTAGATCCAACAAGTAGAAGTGTATTGTAGGATTCAAGGCCTAACAAAATATGCTTCTATGATTCAGTTAGCCACTCTTCAATTGGGAGGTAAAACTCTCACTTGGTGGGAGAGTAGAACTTGGGAGGAAATTTCTCGCCATGGTAAGGTTAATATGACTTGGATGGAATTTGTTGCTGCTCTTAAGAAAAAAATTATCCTTTAGGTTATATGCAATAATTAACAATGAATTGGAAAACCTTTAGGCAAGGTAAGGGTCAGTTTTTCCAAGATTACACCCATGAGTTTAGAAAATGAGGTATTGTTTTAAGTGTTCCTTTGTATACTCATGATACATTACTTAATTACATAGGTGGTTTGCATTCTTACCTGAAACATACCATTCTAATGTTGAGTCCTAATAATTTGGATAAAGTATCAGTCCAATCCACTCATTTAGAGTCAAGGGGTAAGAGCACTTTCAGATATAATTTCTCAAATAAACCATCTAAGTTTGAGGGGAAGTTTAAGGGTAAAGGTAAAGACAAAGATAAAGGGAAAGGGAAAAAGATAGCTACAGTTAAGAAGGAGGGTGATAATCCCACATGCTCCCATTGTAAGAAAGAGGGGCATGATGATTCAAAGTGTTGGAAGTTGCACCCTGATCTAAGGCTGAAAACATACGAACGAAATAAAGGCAAGCAAATGACTGCTGCAATGATTCAACGGGATCTTGGATCTGACTCCAGAGATGAGACAAAGATTGCTACTACTGGGATCCAAGGTAAAGTTAAAAGTATAAATCTCTCTGCTGATACAATTATTTATAATGCAAGTGCACGTAGTTAAAGTACAAGCAAAGTATCCACTCCTCCTAAAGATGATAAACAACAAAATGAACTATTTCATATCCGAGTTGTATCTAAGTACACTAAGATTGACACACTGTTTGATACGGGTTCTCAAGTCAACTTAATATCCGAAGAGGTGGTAAAGAAACTCCATTTAACTACAACACCTCATCCAAAGCCATATCCGCTTGGATGGGTTTGCAATGATGCTCAACTGCAAGTAACGAAACAATGTAAACTGAAATTTGCTATCACTGCAAGCTTTGTTGATGAGGTAGAAGTAGATGTTGTCCCTTTGGATATTTGTGGGCTTGTGATAGGGAGTCCTTATCTGTATGACATAAAAGCAATCTTCTACAGGGGGAGAATAAGTATCATCTTTTTAAGGATGGGATAGAATACATTGTAATTGCACACAAAGTTAAGTATAATCTTGCACTAGTCAAATGAAAAGGTTGGTCAATTCCAGTAAGAACTTTGTATTAATGCTCGTAAAATCTCAAGAGGATGAAAATGATGAAGCATTTAAGGGGTGTGATCCAAAGCGTAAAAATGAGATGGTCAAAATAGTTTCTACTTATGAAGACTTATTTTAGGAACCAAAGGGGTTGCCACCTAAGAGAGAGATACAACATGAAATCCATTTACAGTAGGATGTGCCTCTTCCAAACATTGACATGTATCATTTGTCAGTTTTTCAGAATGAGAAAATCCAAAAGCAAGTTCAGGAGTTGGTGGAAAAAGGAGTCATACGTCCTAGTACATCTCCTTGTGGTTCTCCAATTGTGTTGGTTCCAAAGAAGGATGGGTCTTGGATAATGTGCATCAACTATCGAGCCTTGAACAAGATAATGGTAAAGAATAGGTATCCTCTTACCCGTATTGATGATTTACTTGATCAGTTAAAACATGCAGTTTATTTCTCTAAGTTAGATTTGCGTAGCGGATATCATCAGATAAGAATTATAGAAGATGACATTTGGAAAACTACATTTAAGACAAAACAAGGACTATTCGAGTTGTTGGTCATGCCCTTCAGGCTTTGCAATGCATCGGATACATTTATAAGAGTCATCAATGATGTTTTTCATCCTTTTACTGATGATTTTATCATAGTGTATTTAGATGATATTCTTGTATTCAGTCGAACTTTGGAGGATCATGTAAGTCATGTAAAAAAAGTTTTTGATGAATTGAGAAAATAAAAACTCTTTGTAAAGATTTCTAAATTCAAATTCACTAAGACATCCTTAGTGTACTTAGGCTATGTCATAGGAGGTGGTCAATTGAAAGTAGACCCTGTGAAAGTTGAAGTTATTGTAACATTGCCTAGGCCAATGTACAATTATTGAAGTCAAAAGTTTCCTAGGTGCAGTCTAGTACTGGAGAAAGTTCATTGTAAACTTCTCTTACATTGCATCACCATTGCACTCATTGACCAGTACGAAGATAAATTTTCAATGGAGAGGTCCACAACAGAAGGCCTTGAACACTTTGAAGGAGAAGTTGAGCACAACACCAATTCTGGCTTTACCATATTTACACCAACCGTTTGAAATCGAAACAGATGCAAGTGGATTTTCCATGGGAGCAGTGCTAATGCAAGGAGGTAAGACAATATGCTATCACTCTGAAACCTTTTCAGGTGCAGTCATTAACTATCCTACTTATGATAAGGAACTTTATGCATTAGCTCAAAGTGTTAAAAAATGGAAACACTACTTAATAGGGAAGGAAACAGTAATCCATACCGATCACCAACCATTGCAATATCTGCATTCACAAACTAAGTTGCAACAAAGTA
The DNA here is from genome assembly GCA_007115665.2 of Sequoiadendron giganteum. Taxonomy (NCBI): domain Eukaryota; kingdom Viridiplantae; phylum Streptophyta; class Pinopsida; order Cupressales; family Cupressaceae; genus Sequoiadendron; species Sequoiadendron giganteum. Next base: position 140,557,489 of record CM021103.1, on the reverse strand, counting down.
GGCACTTTAGGTGGATGGGTTTTCTTCAACAGTTTCACTTAGTAATTAAGTACAAGAAAGGTTCCCATAATAAAGTGGCAGACATGCTCTCTAGACCTCTAGTTTCCAATGCTTTGATAATCCTTAAAAATAGTTCTATGATGCATGCAAGTTTTGAAGAACAATATGCTACTGATGAAAATTTTAAGGATATCTATGCAGCTCTAATCCAAGGCAAACAAGTAGAAGAAAAGGATTACTATGTGCATGATAAAATTTTGTATCACTTAGGGAAATTATGAATTCCAAAGAATGAACAAGCACATGTAATCAGAGAGGCACACACATTGCTAATTGCAAGACATTTTGGGGTTAGTAAAACTTTGGCACAACTACAAAAATATTGCTACTGGCCTCGAATGCAGGAAATTGTAACAAAATATATTAAGGGATGTGTGATGTGTGCAAATAGAAAACCAAGTAACAGTAAATTAGGGTTGTACACACCTTTACCTGTACCATCTCGTCTATGGGAAAGTGTTTCTATGGATTTTGTTGGGGGTTACCTATGTCTAGAAAAGGGCATGACTATTTGTATGTAGTAGTTGATCGGTTCAGTAAGATGTGTATTCTTATGCCATGTAAAAAGCAAGTCACTACTGAACTGACAACTCATATGTATTTTCAGTTTGTACGGGTTCACTCTGGGTTACCCACTTCCATTGTATCAAATCGATATTCTCGATTCCTTGGGGAGTTTTGGTCAGTCTTATGGGGACTTATGGATACTAAATTGAAAAATAGTACAACCTTCCATCCGTGGACTGATGGAAAAACAAAGGTAGTCAACAAGACAGTTGTGCATCTGCTCAGAGGATATTGCAGCAAACATCCTAAGTTGTGGGATGAAATTATTCATTATGTGTAACATGCTTACAACCATGCAACTCATTCTTCTACAAAGAGGTCTCCTTTTGAGACTTGTTTTGGTTACGTGCCCAAGACACCGATGGATTTTTCTTTTGGCAAGGATGATGTTGAAGATGGACACCATGATTCAGAGAAGGCTTTGAAGTTCATCCAGAAAGTCCAAGCAATTCATCAAGCAGTAGAAGCATAGTTGGAAAAGATCCAAGCCAAATACAAGGCTCAGTATGATAAACATCGCACCGACCACCATTTCCAAGTCGGTGACCACGTTTGGTTACATATAAGCAAGGAAA
>CM021103.1:140449391-140556187 GCA_007115665.2 Sequoiadendron giganteum | reverse complement strand
GAAAAACAAATATTAAGAGATTTAAAGGGAAGGAATTATAAGTTGTAAAAGGTTGCAATTAGAGCCTTCAAAGAGATAGCAAGTATATTCTATGAAAGATTTTAAGAAAGAGCAACAATTCATTGCAAATGAGAGCAAAGATCATGCTTTGCAAAGGAATAATTAGTTAATGTACAACAATTACTATATCCATTTTTAATGAGTAGTGATTTTGTTATGAGAATGTAACAATGAAGATTACAAAGGGTAGTGATTCATAAAAGGTGGAAAAAGTTACTAAAGATATATATAATTAGAAGGCAAAAACTATAAGTGTTTAAAGGTAATGATTAAAATTTAGAAGTGGTAACAAAAAGTCATGTTCATTCATAAGGTCATTTCCTTTTGAAAAGACATCTCTCTTCAAGTAAAAGCATAAAGATATAAAAGGAATAAGGAATGTGAAGTATGGAGGCAAGCAATTCAACGAATTTCATGTAAATATAAGAGTATATTGAAAAGAAAAGGAGCAAAAATATGAAGTGTAACTCATATTTATTTTAAGTATATATGCAGCCCATATATGAATGATAACTACAAATATATCTAATGAATATATGTGAAGAGTAAGAGAAGATTGCGAAGTGAATTTGAGTAGATGATAAGGCATAAACTTATGTGAAAATATTTCCATCATTATGATAAGTTGTGTGAAAATAATTGGTGCATAGATTGGATTAGATTTGTGAGAGTTATTATGCATGATAGTGATAAGTTTTGGGAAGGAAAGTTAAAATTTGAGTGTGGATCAGATTTGTGTTTTCACACTTGTAATTTGTGATCAAATGTGTGATAAAATTTTATTGTGTGAAATGTGAAAAAGGATATGGCATGGCATGTGTTCAGATTTGAGAAGGATGAGAAGTTGTAGTTGGATCAAATTTGTGTTTGTATAGATTTGGTGAAGATTTTATCATATCAATATTGAAGAATTAAATAAGTTAGAGCCTATCAAATAGAGGTTAGAGGCTCTTGTTAGGTTGAAGCTTAGTTTTTGTGGGGGTTGGAGCCTCCAATAGGTTGGATCCTATAAAATCAAGGTTGAAGCCTCTTGTAGATTTGGAGTTTAGTTAATTGGGGATTCAAGCCTCCAATAGGTTGGAGCCTATAATTCTATCAAGTGGAGATTGGAGTCTCTAGTAGGTGGAGCCTATAAGAACAATTTTATTCTATAATATATATGCGATAATTTTCCATGGTTTTCGAGCTCGCAAGGTTTTCCATGTAAATCTGTGTTCTCATTATGTTCTTAATTGCTAGATCTTGCTTGAATGTTTTCACTATGATTGGTTAAGTTTTGAAAAGTTTTGATGTTGATTTACCACCCCCTTAGTATACATTGTGCTCATCAATACCCCTAAAATACAAGAAAAACTAAGGAGCCACAAGCCACCCACCAAACTGTAATGAAAACAAGTTGTTTCAAGCAACTATACACTTCCTAATGAAAAAGGTGTCATAACTCTCAAGGTATGAAACTTGTGGACAATGTGACATGAGAAAACTCACTAGGCTAAGGGGAGCAACTTTCATAAACAAAGTTTTCCCAAAAATGGCCAAAATAACTCATTGTTTGACAAAACGGGGGATAGAAGCATACCAAAGGACTACAATGTGCCAACAATACACTAGCACCCAAGAAGGACACTAGCACACTAGAGGGACACTGGTGTGAGTTGACCAATATTCTCATCTACTCAGGATTCTTCGATTGGAATTAGAGTCCTAACCTAGTACTGGAGTCCCAAGAATACATTGTAGTCCTTCCTTATGCTAGTTACCTATCCTTACACTAGATAAGTGCAAGAAGTTGGCTCTACTTTTTGGCCAAAAAATGGAAGTGTTTTTTCCTAAAAAATCAAAGTTTTTCATGCTTGGAGCAAAAATTTGAAGTACTTACAGATAGAATCTTGAGAAAGTCTAGTAATATGAAATGTATGATTTTGAGTTTAATTTTCAAATATATAATTTATTCTAATACCCAAATGACACAAGTTAATTTTATATATGATGTACAAAAAGTACTTTTTAAAAGTCAACATTTTAGGGCCATAACATGCACATGTATGGAAAGCATGATTTGACCTAAATAAAATAATTTTTCTAAAATGATGTATATTATAGTGAAGTTTTATGAGTATATTTTCTTATAATATTTTCCAAATATATTATTTTTAATTGAATTTTTTACTAGCCCTAATTGATATTTTTGAAAACCCCTTGTGTGCGGAAAACATCCTTGGATATCCATTGTGCAAGGAGTTATATAATACCTAAAACAATTAAAAAAAAGACCCAAGACTTGAAAAAAACTAAAAATACCTTTCAAACAACCAACAAACAAAAGACAAAATCAAACTACCTAAAATATGGACTCAAAACAACACCTAACTACCTATGCATCAATGCTTGGAGGAAGGAAAAAACTACAACAATGTGAAACAACACTTATTCAATATGAAAACCTATCCTAACCTACACTAGCCAACATGGAGATTACTCAAGCAAAGACATTAACTAGTTTGGAAAAATAAATTCATTTTTTGATCAAATCAAGATGCTTCACATGTTTATGAGAAACCAAAAATAGATGATGTCATGCCCAAAATTTTTACTAGAAAATTTCAAGAAAATAAATTTAAACATAGGTTTGCAACCCACCTCACACACAACCAACCACCTTTGCAAGTTTTAAATCCTAACACTAAAAGATAAATTCATAAGGAACAAGGAACTTCACATAGACCAACTATCTATAAGATCATGATGACTAACTTCTATAGATGAGTATTATAGATTGAAGAGTTAATTCCTTACCAAATGTGTTGGTGAGATGGTACTATTTATAATATCACCACCAATGCATTTTTTATTTAATTTATAAATTTAACCTTCACATTTCCGTAAGTGTCATGATGTCATGACTAGGTCCAGTTTTATTTATAGAATTGTTAATACTAAAATGGTTATATCATAATTTACGTTGATTAAAATTTGAAATCTCTAAAACCGGAATACTCTGATATAGTTCTCTAACATTATCATTCACTCAAAGAAAGATTAACATAATTACTTGTTATTATTGATGTGCTTAATGTTGAATCATATATTTCTTTTGTTAGCAACATTTGCCACTATTCCTAGCATTAATATCCATAATAATATTAAAGTAGTTATTTATAGGATTATCACTATTATTTATGATTACGTTTATTTGATTATTGAAATTGGTGTTAATTTTACCTTTGATTCAAGTATTGACATTTTTGATAATGTTCATATCATTTCTAATATAAATACAAACAACCCTTTTATCCCATTTTAGTGCTCAATATTTGTTGACTAGGGATTATTGTTAACTGTGTTAACACTAATGACACACGATAGCCTCAACCTATAGTTTTCTAATTGCATCCACGGTTAAGGTGATAATACCAAGTATAACTACGCTTCATATTAATCCTCCATGCAAGCTTAAGATCAGTCATGGATACGAATGCTACTTATGACTCCATTACCAACATTATTATATAATGGCAAAGTAATGTTAACACTAATATCATCCCCGATATCAATATTGTTAGATATATATCGTGAGAGTTATAATGCTAATATCCAAACCAAAACTCATAATGAATTGATAATTAACCGAATCTCCACTTAATATTTGTATTAATACTACACACTATAGTACCACTATTTTCATTATTAAATTTATTACCCATACACTTAATATTACTAATAAGATAGTTATTGATACTAACGTTTTGTTTATTATTATTTTATTTATTTGTTTAACTATTATTTATTTATATGTTTATTTATCCATATAAAAAAAATATATAACCTCTTATTTATATATATATTCTATTTACTTTAAAAAGTAATTTAAAATCATACTAATGTTGAGTATCCTATATCACTACATATATTATTTCCTATATATATTTTTATGCATATTGCTTTACTCTACAAGAAAAAAATAAAAATAAACAAGAGGAAATTCTTTCTTTCTTTATTACCTACCTAAACTTTATCTTTTAACATACTCCTACTTTAAATTAATATGGTCTTTTCTTAAAGGAGAGGGAATATAATCTCTCTTCTTTTAAGAAGGAATATGAAAACATGAGAATTACGTAAGAGTTCTCTTAAAAAGCTTAAAATAGAAGGGATGTGCAAGGACCCCTAAACGGGAATTTCCAACGCCACTTTCTTTAGATTGGGTTCAAAACAAAAATATTTTTTTCGTGATTTCATTTACGTTAGGTTTAAAAAAAAGAAACGTCATTCATACTAATACTAAATCTTTGAGGCTGCATTGACTCAATTGTTTATGTTCAATTTTTTTTTAAGTTCCGATTTAATTACGTCCACGAGGTCACAACAGTCTATGGGACCCAAAAACAGCACAAGATCGCCACTAAAAAGGGGAGACCTTAAACAATTTAAGTTTTTCACTCGAGGTCAACCTTACGAGGTGAATTTTGATGATGTAATTTGCTCATTTGACCAACCTTTCCTCCTCAAAGAAGGTATTTAAATTATCTGCAATACTCTTCTTCCATAATAAGATTATATTATTATAATATAAATAAAAATATTTAATCTCTTCACATTTACGACAGCAAGATTCCGAATATCGCCTTAAATTACCTACAACCATAACTATAAGGCTGCGATCCTCGGAGGCATAGCGTATGAAAGATACAACTGCTAAGTTAATGCCAATTACTCAGAGCTGTCTTTTCACGGGTGTAGTGAATAACTGGAGAATCTCTGAGGGCACTAGCAATGCTAAGCGTGCTGGTAATTGCTATAAGGGTGACAACTTGCTGATAGCGCCCAGCCTATGACTCCTCAGAATTACTTCTGAACTCCCATCAAATCAGATCTTAAGTATATGATTTAACATTCTACTTGCCAACACCCTGCCAAGGGGTAACAGTATGTGAATTAAATTCTACGGTAGTAACACAGACGTCTTCCATAACTCGCTGGAATGCAATTTGAATAATGTTTGCAGGCATCGACTCAAGGGCCATCTTCATTAATGCATTAATTCAAGGACAGTTAAATTGTCAAACAAGTGTCATCACCATATCCTGCCGCAGTTAATAAGCTGGAATATGATTACAGATTACATAGCAGACCTTGGTTGAGTAAAATCCTCCGCACCAATACCATTAATAAGGAATGGCTAGACGAGATGAGGACACTGGTAAATTGGTCTGCAGTGATGATATAAGACAACGTGCTTTTGATATGGATAATGAGTTGTAATAACAACTATATGCTTGCCTCCCATCATCAACATGTATATGCATCACACACATCCACGATGACTGAGAAACAAAGGATTGAAGCGATGGGCAGAAGTATTATTAACCATGGCCATTAATGAGGTGACTATTGGTCTGCACTAATCCTTCTTACATCGATAGGATGAAGTGCCTAAGATAAAGTTCCTAGTTATCATATAGACTTATTCGTTGATAACAAATCTGATCGATTTGATTTACCAGATACGTTGTTGGCTGCAGCGACATTATCGATAAGATATTTTCTGACACAGATCATTATTGCTGAAATCTAAAGGCAATCTACTACTCCAGACATAAGGCTGCCAGAGGCGCTGCCTACTTCAGAGGCTTTAATTATTTTGGCAGTTCATAAAGAGGTTTAGGTATACAACTATCCCCAATAACTGATGTTCAATTTGGGAAACCTACTACCACAATGCCCATGCCTACATGCACGAATATGAAGTATTGTTTGTATGTGATGCCACAAAGATTTAAATCGAAAAGTGCAAAAAGACATTTCCAACCAAGATTAATTTCCGTAGAGTGCACTATTCCATCACATAATCATGGTGCAGAATGAGATATGGAGGCTCTATATTTTATTGGATTGACCTAAGGAGCTACAGGCTTGGTCCAAGGCATAAATGTTTTAATTAAATAATGAATGATTTGGTTTTAGGCGTATGAGTATTAGTTCTCCTATTTCTTCACAGCTATCTTGTATGCCCTCGCAGCTTGAATCTATTGGTCTGGTATGGCAACGCAACCATAGGGGTGGGTTAAGGTGTGCAAACGAGATTCTGGCACAACTGATACCAGAGCGCTGACCTCCCTCCAGAGAAGGTGACTTGAGGGGTTGGCACGAACAATGGTAAACCTGTTGTGCCGCCTCCATATGGGAAGCTCGGCTCCCATGTGGAGACACAGTCTCCTATGGTGGATTTGTGGTTTTATTTTTCTTTTGTGGGAAAATTTAAGCCCCAACACCCCTTTTTTTTTGCTTTAAATATCGTTTATTCTAGCATGAAGCTTGAAGAGAGTGCAACCTCTACTAAAACCACTGCTCCCATAGTATGGATAATGGAAAATTGCATTCGCCCTATTCAAACATGCAAATATGATTATCTTCTTTTAGCCCAAAATTTAAATGTCAATATACTTAATTTCTAATACAATTCTAAATATAATTCATAGATCGTTTGTTATAAATTGTATAAATATTTATTTCCTAAAATTTTACTTCAATATTGAATAGTGAAAATACATCTTGTTGTAATGTGAATTGCACCAATTAGTTTAACAAAGGCTCAGGCATTCCTATACTTTTTTCATCACCTTCTTTGATATGATTTAGAGTTTAGGTAATTCTTAGTTTAATTGGAAAAAATAAAAACTTTATTTATATGTGCAACATATTTCTATTTGTTTATACTTATAAACCTTGATATCCAAATTCACTTATCTCCAAAGGGTGAAACATGCTAACATGATTTGTTTCTTAAAAATCCCTTTAAATTATATCATAACATTCTTAGCCACAAAAGGATTCTTCTTACAATTTCTCTTTCACATCACCAAATAGGTTTAACTATTCCATTCTTATGTTGTTCTAAATGAAATTAGGAGTTGACAGTTTATAGAGAGAAATCAGCACTTTTTTGTTGTTCCCTTGAATAAATTTGTGAAGAATGCATACAAAAGGATAAGGCTTTCTTTTCTAAATTATTCATTGGACACATGAACTCACTTCTTTAAATTTAAATTACAAAAATATGGAGAACCAATGATTTTTCCCCACTCAAAAACATGGACTTTCTCTTTTCATCTTTCCATTTTTCAACAAAATACTAATTTTCAATATTACAACAATATCTACTAATACAATGAAATACACACAAATCAGTAAGGCTTTCTCTCCACCTTACCGTAATGGCATCATGGAGCCTTGTGGGCTCTAGCCATACCCCCGAGCAAGGAATTATTTTAGCTCCACAATGATAAGTGGAGTATTTTCTCATTTTTACAAAAGGATAACACTAACATAGCATAGGTTATCTACTTACCATTTTCAACAATGATCCATACAAACATGTCATCCTCTTACAAAAAAAAATAGACAAAGGGGAATGGAAGTAGAGAAAAACTATCTCTCTTCTTTTTTAGGTGAGGGGATTAAACTCTTCTATCCTTCTTTCCTCTCCAAGCTAGGCCATCTTGAATCACCATCTCCCAAGAAGGAGGACTCCTCTCCTCTTCTCATCCTTTCTACTATCTCCATTAGAGTTCTCCAGTAGTAGAAGTGGGTAACACCCCACTCTCTCTTCCCCTCCAAATATATAGAAGTTTCATCAATTGCAACCCTTGGATGGGGAGGTATGGAGTGTACCTCCTCCATTAATGAGGGTCTTTTCCTTATTTCAGAGGGGAAAATGCACTTGGACACCACCTCAATCTTTCCACCTTATATTTTCCTCAAAACTCGTCACACCCCATTATGAGTACTTTTCAAGGGTTAAATCATGTTCTAGGGGCACTATAGCATGTCCATTTGGTCCCTAGCTCTAAGGTATAGACCCTAGGGGGTCCATTTTTGCACTCTAACCAAGAAAATTGATCAACAACTCTCTTTAAAAGCTCATTCAAAAGTCCATTTGAGTTTCAAACTTATCTAGGGGTTTCCAAGGCCTATTTCCCTCACATGAATCACAATTAAATGCCCTCACAACCTCAGTCTTCTAATACATTGTCCCTACTTGTTTCTAGGCCCCAAATTGGGTAAATTTTATACCCTCAACAAGGAGTCTTTTGATTTTCTCTTGATGGTTCTCCCTTCTCATGCTAGCACTGTTACCTTCCTACACATTACCAACATGATCATAAGAAACAATTATATATCACATTTATCTATTAGTTGAATATTATAAACTTAACTACAAAATAATCCATTTAAAATTTTCAATTTGTATTCTACAATATACAAGTGCATTCCACCTTCATGATAGTGACGATAAAACATAATGTCAAACTGAAATGCAAGGATATTTCCCAAAGATCACCTTATTCGTCATCCACCATATATCTAATCATTTTAATTCAAGAAAAGCATATAACAAATTAGGGTGGTATTAAGTACATCTGAGGAAGTATACTTACAGATGAAGGATCAATAGCTACTTAATAAACTATTGAAATGTTTCTTGAAGAATGGAAACTAACTCACTTACCCATTCATGTTGACTGTGTGCGTTGTTTTGAAATGGATATGTAAGCTAACTTGGTTTTTCTTTAGTTGTATCTTCATGCTTAGGTGTAGGCATGACTTTTCATGTTTTATTGGCCTCCAATCAAGCTAGATGCCTAATAGGATACCCCCATGAAAGGAAAAAGTTCAATTCATTATTGACAGTTGATTGCTTATGGAATACTTCCCTATCATCCTATTGATCATAATGCTTTACTCCAAGTGACTCATTTGATGGAAACATGGTGATTTCTACACTATGTTCATGTTTTTCATGATTTCCCTCTTCAAGAAATGATGGTTTGATAACAAGATTTGAGCATAAGTCTTCTATAATATTGGAGAAAATGTCTTCATCAAGTTCCTCGATTTTTTTTCATGTATGTTAATCTCTCCATTTTTAAAAACAAGGTTTTCCTCATTTTCTTCTTCATACACCAACACCCTATTAAGGTTACTTGTATCTTCATGTTGTTCCAAACTTATTGTTTTGATTATATGGGAAAAATAGGTTTTAAAGGGACCTGAAAACCTTTACATCAAGTTACATAAAAATGTTGTAGAGAAAGGAAAATAACAATTAAAGCACTAGCAGCAACCAACAACCCAAAAACATCCAATAAACAACAACAAAGCAGCAAAACAAAAGAAAAAAAACATACCACAAACAAGAGAATTACTTCAGATTTTTTAGAGTATTGGCCACCTCAATCTCCTAATTGTAGTGCAAGTTAACCATATCCAATAATTCCTATTTTTCTTCTTCAAAATACTTCCTGAGACTACCCATAGTTCTTGTGCATGGTCATTTAGCCTCCTCTTTGGAATTCTTGTTACCCTTCCCCTTGGAAGTTTGATCCTTCTCATATAACTCAACAAAATACATTTCATCCTCTCGAAGCTGGCTGATTTTGTCAAAGAGCACCTTGGGAGAGTCTGCACTATTTTTGACAAAACTATGGCTAATATGCAAGATTTTTCTAATATCTTCATTAGTTTCCAAACTTGTTGATGTTGGTATTGGCATGTTTTCTTCATCCTTGTCAACAAAAAAAGGAATCACATCAAACCAAATTGTATACTCCTCGTTTTCATCACCTCCTTCTTGCTTAATATCTTGTCATTTTTACTACTCATCCTCATCTTCTTCTTTCAAGTATATTTCATCTTCAAGAGTCATCAAGGAACCATCATTATCTTTATTTTAATTTCATTTCATTTCTAAAAAAAATCTCATGCAACCAAGCAGATAGTCCATGAAATGGATATGTGTTCTCTAACTCGATGCTCTTATATTCTAGATCATTTTTTTTATTTTCTTCTTGAGAATTTAAGTTTTTTAGTTTCTAAAGCACAAGGACACACACTAAAAATAGTCCCTTCCTCTTTTCCCTCGATATCCACCTTGGTCATGAAACCAATTTCTTTCCAAACAACATACCCACTTTGGAACTTTGAAATGGCACTAAGATAAGAGGATTTAGAGGATAGGGGAATTTGATAGGTTTGTTGGGTTTCTTGCAAATAAATGAATTTTTGAGGGGGATGCTCATGGGAATAATGGATTTATTTTGTGCATGTGTAGGATCTTGCATGAAATGAGAAAGTTAACTTGAAGGTTCAAATGGATCTTCTCACTTAAAATTTGGGATTAATAAATTTGACTGAACTTTATATTTTTATGCTTCAAAAAGCACTTGACTTAGTTGTCCCTCCTTAGTTACAATTTGTTTAAACAAGTATTATTCTTCATGTCTCTTTTTTATCTCACCTGACTATAATGGTAGTGGGCTTGTAAATAAAACTCTTCTTTTTGAAGTTAAATTCTCACTCTCTTGTGATTTGAATAAGCTACTTCTTGAAGTCTAGCAATATGTCTTTAATATTAGTAATCTCCATATTGTCAGCATTTTGGGCTTGAATAAGAAGGTAATAGTATTGATTTGGAGAAAAATAGATTTCACAAGGTTTATTGTAAGAATAAGAAGGTTTCCAACAGAGTATAATTAGAATGGGAGGGTGGTAAACATTAGGAAAACCTTGATAGTTGTTGGAGCTAAAGTATTCATGATAAAACTAGAATTAGTCCTAGCTTGACATGGCTGATAAAAAGTTATATGAAAAACACTTTCATGAAATGAAGGGGAATAATACATATCTCCATGATATATAGACATGTTAAATCATTCAAATAATCTAGAAATTCATTCAAAAAAAGCTTTGAAAGGAGAGAAAACTAGGTTTTATTCTCTATAAACTAAACATGCTAGCACTTAATTTTCTTGAGCCAATAGATTCAAACTTGGAGTCACCATGGTGTTGAAGAAATTTTCCTGTATGATAGAATAAAATGAAGAACATACCAAAATTCTTCAATGGATGATGTTGGGATCATCAAACATATCCCACCGGGTATGTTAAAAAATGTTATTTGGTTGAATTGCACCCTTGAGAAAGTAATAGGTTAACTCTCTTTTAATTTGATACCATGGAAACACTCCTAAGTTGTAGATGACCTGTAAATTAGAGTGAATCTCCTGAGAGAGTTGGTTCCCTTAGTACATCACCTAAATTAACCTATTCTAATATTGTTCACATGGAAAATGGGTAGGAATTGAACAAAGAATTGAACTATAAAGCATAAAATGGGTGACACACCAAATGTTTTATGAATTCTACTTGTTTAAAGAGTATACAATATGACCACTAAGTTAACCTAAAACATACACAACTTAGAATTTGATGTGTTTTGCATAATTATTTCACAAAAAAAATTGTAATTTATGATAATATTTAAAAGTAAAATGACATTCATAGCTAAGTATCACATGAAACTTGATAGAAAACACAAACTATGACCTACAAATTATGTATTATCTTTGCTTAAAGATAATAAAAATTAGACTAGAAATCTAGGATAAAATAGAATTACCACAGGATGACATCAACCATTTTTAGAATCTCACACAATATACAACTCTTGAGAAGGTAAAATAGCTTATTTTATTAATTCAAAACGTACAAACCTAAGTACAAGTTTGAGAATGATACAATTGTCTTAAGCGTCTCTTTTTCTCTATCCTCATATAGGAGAGAATAAAGGACATATTTTTAATGATAATTAATAATTCCATTTGCTTGACATGGTTGTCCGATTCCCACCTACGCACTTGAAAAAATTATTTTCTTTGTTTGACTCTGTAAAAAGTTCCACGTAGGTGTTAGTGAAGAGAATCTTGACCTTGTCACTTTTATTTTCCTTTTTTAGCTCCTATAAAGACTCCAAGATACTTGTAAGTCTGTCATAACTTCCCTAAACTAACTTTAATCTCCTCCAACTTCCCCTTACTACCTTAAAACTACCTAACAGATAAATAGGACATGTGTGTTCTTTGGAGTTTTGAAGAGGAATTTTTTTTTTATGGCGTGGGATAAGGGTCTTAACTACTTTATTCAACACTATATTTGACTTGAAGGATTATCACATAGTCTTTGGTTCTATACTTTATCTTTTAGCCTTCTTGTTTGATATGCTTGTAGAAAGTCTCTCATACTTTGAAAAATCATCTTAATGTTGAGCTACTTGCAATTATCTCTACCACCTCAAAAATTAGTCGTTCAATTATTCATGGAGTTCATTCATAAGTAGAATGATCATTCCTTTTCAATTGTAGGTTGTCCTCTTCATATTTATAACTATAACTCATGGACTTATACAAACCAACATGCATGGGGTGATGGTATTATCATGCATTTATGCTCTACACTTCAATGTTGTTCTTTCGATCTAGCCCTATGGACTATCCTCATGAATTTTCATGGACTATCCTTTTTGTTATTGTTCACCTCTTTTACCATTTTCCTCTATACTCTCTTTCATGCACAATTTTTCACCTATCCATTGCTATCATTTAAGACCCTAAAGCATATTTCATTCACCAAACTAAAACTCAGTATTTGATTTTGCATCATTTCACATTTTTGAATAGAAATACTACACACTTGCATGATCATGATGAAACGAGTCTAAATTATTTAAGCCAACATGTTCATAAACTTGTTGACTCTTTTTGCATGTTCTTTGAGGTTTTGTTCTTTATTTCAAAGGCATACAAGCTCTCTCATGGATTGTCATGGAATTTTATCATATGTTGTCTTCTTCAACATTAAAAATCATTGTCATAGATGATTTTGTCATTGCCCTTCTAAACACTTCTCTCCAAGTCTCCTTACTCTCTTCTAGACACTATCTCCATGAGAACCTTATCTATTGATTGTCATATGAAACATTTTTCTGTAGACTACCCTTTTGCAATATTGTCATTGTTCTTGAGGAAAATGATACCTCTACTTGTTATTTACCATGGAGCTCTACCTATATGAGGTTGTGTTTCTTTTTTTCATATCTGATGTCATTTATATACCTTTTTGGAACCATATTCCTAGTTCACAAGTTTGTCCCTTTTACTCGAGTCTACCATTATGACTATCACTATGCCACCGAACTATGCCTTTATGATCATGCCTTTAACTCCTTCAAGAAATGTCTAATATCATCTACCATGTCATTGTTTGATAGAAATTTTGTGTCCGTCTCTTTGATTATTCTTTCAAAATCTTATCACATTTTTCACATCTTTTCTTCATTGAAGTGTACACAATTACCTTGACAATGCATACCTATAGAAATCACTATAAATAGACAACAATGTTGTACCTTGATCAATTCTCCTTGTCTATCATGTTCATTTTTTATATTTGAGCATTCTCTCTTCTAGGGTGAACCACCTCTTCATCAAGCTTTTGAAACTTTCCTTGGATCCTGCATAATTTTCAAGGTTAACTTAGTAACACAACAGTATTGTCTTTTCTCATGATGATTATTCTATGTCCTGACATGCTCAACATTCTCTTTCCACTCTCATCATACCTATGAGAAACATGGATAGACATTTCCTTTTCGTAGGATTTCATGGATTCACATTTTTTAGGTTGTTATTTGTATATGTTTTCCTTCTAGTTAGTAACAAAAAAGAGCCTATTATATATATTATGCTATAGGATATTGTTGGAGATTTTCTTATGCCAAATAATCAATATCACACCCTAAGTGAGATATAATATTATCTTCTAGGACAACCATTCAACCTTTCGATTCTTTGTATTTTTTACTTCTTTCAAAACCTTTTTAGAAATACCAACCATATGCTTAAAAACCATGTTTAATCTTCCATAGTTGATTGCCACTTTTTTTGGCCATCTACATGACATGTTGACTGCCCCTAATAGGTCTTTAACTTCAAGCCTCTACTCACTGTGATTTGAAGGCTTTCTATGGACTATCATTGTTCATTTGAACTATCATGATTGTTCTCTAAGATCATGATTAAAAATCCATAATTAGGTTGATGGCACTATCATGATGCAAATTATAATGTTGCTATATATTAGACACTTGTCTGCCCTTTCATTCAAGTCTTCCCTACCACTGTCATTTGTACATGATTTTCCTACATCTTGATGAAGTTATTCATGGTATTTATCACCATTATACATTTCTTTCATCATTTGTATGTTGAACCTTTAGCACTATAGTCTTCATTGTTTATTGGCATTTTAAGAATTCCCTTTTTATACACAATGCTGAGGTTACCTACCTTACAAGCTCATTGAAACAATGCCAATCCTTTGCTACAACTTAACATAAGGTTTTTGTTTATAGTCTTTATTAATGGACTTTAGAGCTTGCCTTCCTTTGATGTCCTTGTATACTATACATTATGGCAATCATGTTTATCATTTGAGTATTGACATAGAACCTTGTGTTGAAAATATGTTGTCATTGATGTCAAAGGTGCTCATTGATGTCAAAGGAGTAATGCCTACATATAAGTCAAAATGAAATGTAATCATACTATGAGCTTTTGAAACCATGGTGTATTTTGTCATGATCATGTCATATTAGAGCATTTGAGAACAATGAAGAAGAATACATGTAGTATACTTGAAATATCATGCTTGTATCTATTCTAGTTGATGGAACTAGTCTAGAAGTATTTGTGGAAGTATTATATGGATCATTACTCATGCACTATATTGCATTGTAATAGTATGTTGCTTTGCACTCTACTGTAGTTGAATGCTATGGCTTGCAGTTTGGACCTAAAGTAAAGTTACTCATATTATATTAGGTTCTAGAGTTTCAAAGGGTGAGCTTCAATAGAAAGAAAGTTGGATGTGATAGAGTGTTGTTTGTGTTCACTGGCTATCTATGAATAGAGTTTGAGTGTTTACGCCAAATAAGGGAAGTGTGCACCGATTGGAGGAAGCATGTGAAGTTCAAATAGGTCCAAGATAAGATCTTTGAATGAATCACACAACATCATGTATTATTGGAGACAACAAATTCAATTTAGGACCAACCCGCTACATGCTTCATGTCAATTTGAATTAGGTCCACCCTTAGCCAATTTGGTTGATTGCGGATCGTGTTAAGGGATTATTAGCTGACATGAAACATTGTTAATGTATTCAAATGTATATATTTATGTCTAAAATTTATTCAATGATGAATCATCATTGTATGTGAAAGGAAGTGTGAGGGTTATATTCAGGTGATGTAATGTGAATTGCATCTCAGTCATTGTGTGTCATCATCACAAGATCATATGCTATGTAGGAGTGTGTCTAAAAGTTTATTAGACCAAGTGTAAGTTGTGTAATCAGCATTGAAGATTCACAAATCATATCTTTGTAATATAGCAGGACCGGTGTCTTGCCCATTGAGTTGGTGCTCATATCTTTGTATTGGGGATTGGTGTCTCCAGTAGGTTGGTGCCTGCAAATAAAATTGGGGATTGGTGTCTCCAGTAGTTTGATGCCTACTTTATGATTGTAAGTTATTCATTATGTCTATGAGACTAAATTTGGATAGTAGATCCAAGAAACTCTTCTCACCATGGTTTTTCCCATTCCGAGTTTCCACATATATCTGGTGCTCATTATGCGAGTGTGTTCATCTATGTTTCTATATTAATGCTTGTTGCTTTGATGATTTAAGGTTCATGTCTAAAGAAGTTATTAATGATGAATGCTGAATTAAAGAGTTTTAAAAAGATTTGATACACTGATTCACCGCCCCTCAGTATATTGTGTGCCCTTCAATTGGTATTAGAGCTAAGTTCCTTTATTAAAGATTAATAGCTTGAGGTATATTAGGGATGGAACACTCAATGGCTCATGGAGGATTATCCACAAACAAGGCACCGCTTTTTGATGGAACCAACTATGTTTTTTGGAAAGTAAGGAAGGAAGCATATTTGATGGCCGTAGGATTTGAAGTTTGGAAATTTGTCATGGATGGATATGAGATACCTGAAATTCCTCCAAGAGATTAGAATGGAAAGAAGGCTTGTGAAAATAATGCAAAAATAAGAAATGTTATTTTATGTGGCTTATCTAACTCTGAGTTTGTCAATATCATGCATTGCAGGACGGTGAGGAAGTATGGAGTAAGTTACACAATATCTATGAAGGTGATGACAAGGTCAAACAAGCAAAGCTTCAAACTCATTGAGGTCAATTTGAAAGTTTGAAAATGAAGGAAGAAAAAAGAATTGCTACATTCCTGCTCTGGGTTGATGAGGTTATAAACTCTATCAGAGGTCTTGGTGAAGAATTAAAAGAAGGTATAATTATTAAAAAGAAAATCAGATCCCTTCCCCAAAAGTTTTGTAAAGATTTCTATTGTTGAAGAAGATAAAGATTTGAATACCCTAACTATGGATGAGCTACATGGAATTTTGGCTGCCTATAAAATGAGAATTGAGAATGAAAAATTTATAAGGAAAGATGTGGCATTCAAAGTGCTTAGGAAGCAATTTGATCCAAATTTAGATGATGGATTAGATCCGTAGGAATAAATTTTTTTTAAAAATTTACTAATAAGTTTCAGAAAGTATAAAGGTAAGTTGCATTTCAAAAAATTTAATAGCGGAGAAGTATGACATTTCATGGCTAAGGATCCATATAAATATTCTAGCAACAATGAGAAGCAGTCATTTTCAAAAAGGAAAATGGTTCGAGATAATTTATTTATCAATGAGGAAGGCTACTCATTTGATGATAATGATCAAACCACTTTCAAGAATGAAGGAGAAAAATCTCTCTTCATGGCTATGGAAACCTCTAAAGAAGATGTGAAATTGATAATGATGCTGAAGTAGACCTTGTTGAAGAATTTATTTGTGCTGGGAAAGAAATTATAAGGTTGAAGAAAATAATTGCAGAAGAAGTGAAAGTAAAGAAAAATTATCTCAAAATCTTGAGAAAGTGGATAAGATGCTCATTGACCTAAAGATTCAAGTGGAAGTGGCAAAGAGGATTGAATAACTTTTGACTGAAAGATTTCTATCAAGAGATAAGAAATGTGAAAAACTTGAAGCATAGATTGTGTCACTAAGGAAAGACCTTGAAAAGGTAAATTATTAGTTGAAGTTAAAGTTTGGGAAGAGCACAAAGACCTTGGATTAGATAATAGAAAGCCAAAGATCATCATATATCAAAAGCATCCTTGGTTTTATTAATATATAAAAGAATAAGGTGACTGAGCAACCTGTGAAGTCTATTGTTGAGAATCTAGAAGAGAATGGTTTTGAAACTTCAAAGTCTGAGCAAGTTGCAACAATTAATGAAAGAAACGTTTTGAATGATGGTTTCATCCATGTGTAAAGACAGAAGAGAAGATGAAAAAGAGAAGCCTCAAGAGGACAAGGATACAATTCCAAGTTCAATCATTTTGTTTCTAGTTACTATTTGAATTGTAATCATTTTGGTCATAAGGTTGTAAATTGTAGAAAGGATCCAACAAGAAATAATTTGTTAGAATAAATGCATTTGCACCTTCATATAGTTTCAATATTATTTGAACCATAAATATAATAATTTTGGGCATATTGCTAGAAACTATAGAAGAAATTGTGTGAGATCTATACTAGATACAAAGTGAAATAAGTTAGAATATTAGAATTTAATGAAATAGATAAGGTTTGGAAGAAGAAACCAAAGGAGAAAAGATCAAAGAAATCCATGGTGACTTAGACTGCGCTACATGCGCAAAAGAAGAAGAATCGATGGATCATTGACAACGTATGCTCAAGTCACATGACTCGAGACAAGAGTAAGTTCATGCACTTTGATAAGTTTGATGGAGGATCTATAACTCTTGGAAACAATTTAGTTGCTAAAATTACTGGTAAGGGTATTTTGAGTCTCGATGTTGGAAAGACAAAAACTCATGATGTTCTATATGTAGAGGGATTGAAGCACAATCTTTTGAGTGTAATTCAAATGTGTGAAAAGGTTACAAGCTCTCATTCAATGCGAAAGGTTGTCAAATAAAAAAACTAATATCGGTGAGTTAGTTACAAAAGCAAGCAGGACTGGCAGTGATATATATCATCTCAGTAAGGTAAATGGATAAAATTTCTTTTGCAATACATAGAGAAGAGAGTTGGATCTAGCACAAAAGGTTGAGACACTCAACTTTGATGATATTGTGAGGATTTGTTCAAAAGGAATGGTCAAAGACATGCCAAAGATCAAGAAGCCTCAGTCTACTAGTTGCAAACCATGACATGAGGGAAAATAGACAAGAACCAAATTTCCTACTAAGGAATATTCTACAAAAAAGCCATTGGATCTGATTCATACAGATCTATGTGGACCAATGAGGACAAAAAGCATTGAAGGCGATAGGTATCTTATGATTCTTATTGATGATTATTCTAAAATGACTTGGATTTCTTTTTTGAAAGAAAGATTAGAAGACTTTAGGAAATTTAAGGCATTTAAGGCAATGGTTGAGAATGAAATTGGAAGGACAATAAAGTCTCTAAGATTAGACAAATTTGGAGAATTCACTTCTGATAAGTATGATGAATTTTATGAGTTGCATGGGATCTAGAGACAATTTTCTTCTCCTAGAACTCCTCAGCAGAATGGAGTTACTAAGAGGAAGAACTAGATTTTACAAGAGATGGATAGAGCAATGTGAAGTCAAACAAAGTTGTCAAGTATGTACTCAAGAGAAATAGTTCAGATCGCAGTTTACATTTTGAACAAAGCTCAAATTAGACCAAAGACTGTTAAAACATAAACTATGGAAAGGAAGACCAAATTCAATCATACATCTCAAAATATTTGGAAGCAAATGCTACATCAAAAGGGATGAAGAACACGAGTAATTTTGATTCTAGATATAATGAAGGTATCTTTCTTAGTTATTCTTGTGAGAGAGGGGGGGCACCCACTACAAGGCCCCAGGTCACAAAAAGCCAAGAGTGGAAAGGCTACCCTAACCCACCTCAGTTTAAAGGGAAGTGATCCGGAGGATTTTTTGTCAAATTTTAAAATTCTCCATTTTTCTCGAGTTTTGGTATCATTAAGAAGTACTTGGGATCTTGACTCCAATGCATTTCGAACGAAGTCAATCGGAGTCCCAGAGCTCAAGATATTTATGGTCAAAATTTTGGTCAACTCCTAGACCCAAGCCAAAAAAAAGGGCAAAAATCCAAGTTGTCAAAACTGATCAAAGTCAACACCATTTAGTAGTGCTCATCATCACGATTCTGGTAGAGTTTGTTTCACGAAAAACGAAGTTCGTATGGCGATGTTACGGAAGGTCAAAGATTGGGTCAAAATTGCCCCAATAACATCAGCACCTAGTCAACTCGACAACCAATCAGCCCCTGACACATGGCATCCCATGACAATATTATTGTTGGAATAATATAAAAACAAAAACAAAAAGGAAAAAAAAAATATATATATGTAAAAAATCATATTAGTGGGTCCCACTATTCCAAGGGGGGTGGCCCAAATTAAGCGAGCACCACCCATGGAGTGGGGGGGGGGGACCCACCTAATAAGGAGGTCCCCCTTATCTTTATTAAGCTTTTAAAAAGAAGGAGAGGGTGGTGGGACCACCACCCACCATCTTCTCTAAAGGGATTTCATTTGATTTTTTTCAAAGCCTTAGGATAAGGCTTTATCCTTATTTTTAGTGGCCTAATATATCCCTTGGGTTAAGGAGCCTAATGTATTCTCTCTATACGGGAAATATTAGGAATATTATTCCTAAATTAAGGGACCAAATAAAAGCTTACATAAAAATATCCCCTAAATAATAGAAAATAAATCCCTTCGTAACCATTCAAATGGAAAGGGAATTATTTTGAGGGGATATTATCCTTCCAAAAATCTTTAAAGGAGGATATTATTGAAATTTTCTCTATGTAAGGGAGATTGGGTAGTTAATTAGTTTTACATCAATTTTGGCATAAAATGTAATATAAAAAGGGGTAGAATGGAGGGTGTGAAGTAAGTGATTTTGGAAGAACTTTGCAAGTGTGAGAGTTGCTTTCCTTGGAGAAATTATTGTATTTTTTTGCTTTTGGAGAAGCTTGTTTCCACGCACTTTGGAAGTGCATTTGATAATTTCTTTATAAACCAAGATGAGGTTCTGCCGACGAATGTAACCAAATTTCTGGAGGAATAATTGGATCAGTCCACTCATTGGAGAGGGGCCCAAAGACATAGTCATTTTAAACGAGGAACTCCATTATCAATTTCGTTTGCACTCTCTTTCTCTCTCTTTTTGTGCTTTCTTTGATCTCTTTGCAATTTAGTTAATTTAATTTCGTTAAGAATTAAATTTTAATTAAGCACTTTCGGATTGTAATTAAGCATTAAAAGCATCTGTCATAGATCCGTTAAATCAAATCAAGAAGTTAGGATGACGAGGATGAGAATGATGAGGATTATGAACCCTTCGATCACTCTGCAATTTGAATGTAGGAAGGGGACTAGATGAGTTGGCCTTTAGAGTTAGATTTGTGTCTCAGTCAGCTCTTTGTCTGAGGACGAAAGCGTAGTTCTGGGACGATAGCATGACGCGCTAGCGCCTCTAAGGTGCGTTGGTGTTCGTACGACCAGAGAACCGAGAAGACATGATTCTTGCTCAAAAGGAAGAATACTATCCTAGTCTAGAGATGTTCAAAGTGAGAGAATGAGACTAAGAGGAAATAAAAGCAAGTGTGAATATAATAAGAGAAATATATTACCACCAAGTTGACAAAGATAATTTCGTAGAATGCTCTCCTCGCCAGCTTGCTCCATGCACTCTCCACCTGCACACAAGGAAGGGAGAAATTTTTGGGGCTGTATAGGGGCCTGCCTCAGTCAGACCCCTATCTTGGTGTTTCCACCTCCACAGACAACCAAGTTTGGAATAGTATAGAGAAATGATCAAGGAAAGAAACTACAAGCTACATATGCAAGAAACACTACAAAACAATAAGTGCTTACCCAATCAAAAGAAAAAGGAGATAAGGGAGGAGCTTTACCACCTCCATCCAAAGTGCTCAAGGCTTGTGGAGGAGCGAATGAGAGGGAATCAAGCCTTTGTTTCCACGATGTATGTCTTGTACTTGCCTTGCTGGAGTGACAGAGTGTTGAGTTGCTGCAATGGAGTGAAGGATGTTGCTACAAAGCTTGGAATGAATGCTCAAAGAGTTTAGCCAACTTGCCAAAAATTCTATTGAAGAGAGATATTGGATGAAAGGGTGAAATATATGAAGGAGAAGGCAGAAATAAGCCATATTCGAGTCGGCCAGCCGAAGAGGGGTGTTACTCTTCGACTTCCAATAAAAAATGTAACACGTCTACAGTCTCAGTCGCAGGAATCTGTCAGGGACGTAAGTGCGTCGTGCGAACGTCTATGCACTGCGCGGGCGTCATCGACAGAAACTCCCCCATCGACACGCAAATCGAGCACCAAGTGGAGTGTAAGCAATGGGCTTAAGTGGAATTAAAATTCTACTTTTCATTTTCTAAGGTGTTAAAGGGAAAAAAGGGGATTTGCACTATGGGTGCAGATTCACGTTAATACATTTTTCCCCCACTTTAGCAAGCACGAGTACTAATGAGTGCTTTGGTAAAGTAGAGTAGTAAAGGAAGTAGTAGAGTAAGAGATGTATACCTGAACTGATGAGGAAGCAGAGCACGGTCTGGCAAACCCAAAAGTACAGTAGAGGACTTCATTGTTCCACGAAACTACAAAGTTGAAGTACCAAAGTACCTTATAGGCTCACGGTCCTGCAAGGGGGGTTATCGTTCAAGAAATATCACAAGAAGGAAACCAAGAAAAGTACCTTACAGACCCGTAGGCCTACAAAGAAGGTATCTGCCAAGAACTCTCACATGAGGGAGACTAGGAAAGGGACCCCGCAAAGTCAAAGGTGGCGACATGTTTACCCGCAGATAGAACACATCAGGAAGCGGCCATGTAGGCTAGTGGACGGATAGTCACACAGACCATCACTAAGTTGTAAGGATTTCAAAGGGGTCCCTCGAGAACCATTCAAAAGGAAGGAGGGTCCACTCAAGGGATGTGTTGTTTGAAAATTAAAGTCTAGTTGGGCTGCCCCCAAACTAGACGCAAAGATGTAAAGGCGATCTAGTTGGGCTACCCCTAGACTAGATGTCAAGAAATAATTTGAAACATTGTGAAGGGGTCCCTTGGGAACCCAATGTGAAGAAGAGGGGTCCACTCAAGGGACACACTATTCCAAAGTTAACATCTTCCTTCTTGAATCGATTCATCATCAAGGAAAATCCTTTTGAAAGATGTTACTTCATCAAGGAATTTGAAAGGAAGGGGAAGACTAAGACCATTCCCACTTCGGAGGAGGATTCCATGTCCTTTCTTTACAAACACTTGATGGAGGAAACATGTTTCATTGGGGTTCTAAGCTGAGAATGTAATTCTAATAAGTGTGTGAAGGGTCTTCAAGAAAATATTTGTTCGGCTACGAATGAGTTTTCTAAGGACCAAATGATGCAGAAGGTGCGTTGTCACACATGAAGGGGAAAACTCAAGCAAAGAAGGAAGAAAGATAAAGTGAAAAGTTAACAAAAAAGATCACACACGGAGGACATAGGGGGATCTAGTTATGTAGGGTCAAATCTACCTTTATTTATATATATTAGGTAATTGCGGTAAGAGGAGAACAATCATCGATCCCCAACCAGATCAGGAAGAAAGCACAAAAGTCAAAGTAAAATAAAAAATTGGGTCAACATGGAAAGAGGCCTAAATGCTCATGATGCTTTGCATCATGCAAAATTTATCGAAAGTCAATCACAAACATGGAAGAATGATGATACATATAGAGGAAGTTTTACAACACACACACAGGGGTGACATGGGTCATCCAGGCACATAGAGAATGATCACGAGGAACACATGACACAACATGCACACATCTAATCTAAAGATCAAGAAGAGGGTCTCCCCCTAACACTAGTCGACCAAGAGGTCATCAACTTCCCATTCTAGATCATCGTAGGAAGGAAGACGAGCCTACAATGGTGTAATGTTAGAGGGAGGAGCTTCTAATCCTCCCATAACAAGGGCTAAGGTAGAGGGACCGGTAAGGTCTCCATCGCTCAGCTCTTGTGGTTCTAGGGTCAAAACTTCATCCAACAAGTTAAACATGCACTTGATAAGAGTGCCATATTTTACCTCAGCGGATGGAGGAGTCTGCATCTGAGGTTCACTGCTAAGCTCATCGAGGAACTCGGGGGCAGTGAAAAACTCGGGGGAGGTCGGAGCTGGTTCAGTGACTAGGACCAAACAAGTCAATTTGGGGCCACCTTTCGTAGGAGGTGGGCTCTTCTTACATCCTCCATTACTGGAGGGACTGCGTTCTACCTTTTTCATCAGAGGAGGTGAACTCCACACAAATGAAGTGAGAATCGAGGGAGAAGAGGAAATAATCATAGTGGACACAACTAAGGTATTCACCATGTCCATGGGCTTTGGTAAGGGTAGGACATCCGAAATGGAGGTCAACAAGGGTGACTCCACTGAAGGAGCAATAAACACTTGGACCCTTCCAACTGTAGGTGTGCTCATAACGGGAGTTGAAAGAGGTATGGAATTAGGTCGAAAAGGGATAGAAGGAGGGAGAGGGGAAGACACTGCAGAAGGTGCAGTCTTCTCCTCCTCTTTCTTCTATAAGGAGGCTTGCTTGACCAAGAGAGAATTTCACCGGTACTTATGCTCGCGTGCAAGGCAGTTTCTATGACTCTTAACACCAGAAGCTAGAACTTGTGAAGGAAGAGAAGGATCTTGCTCAACCATGGGAGTGTCCTCCACGGTTGTCTCTAGCATAAGGGTAGTATCCTGACTGGAAGCAAGAGGAACGTGTTCTAAAATGACAGGAGGAGTTACCTCTAGTGCCTCGGTGGTGGGCCTCGTCTCGTTCACTGTTTTAACAATAGGAACAGTACGAGGCCGCGGAGGCCGAGCCAAGGAGGACTCTCCATGAGGGGCCTTCTATCTTCCATACCGAACAGGCCTAGACTTCTTTGAAAAGATAGGAAGCTCAAATGCAAGACTCTTGACCTTTTGCCAAGTGGGCACCATGGGATTCTCTCGCAAACACGAGACATAAACAAATGGTACCACAACAGGACAAGAGGAAGCATCAGGCTGAATCGCAAAAGAGGAAGAAGGAGGATCTCGAGACCGATTATCTTCTTCTCTTCTACGTGTCCTGACAACATCACTATCGACCTTTAAGCAAGCTCTATGTGAGACAACATGAGGTGAAGGAGGGTACCTCACTTTTGGCCTAGTGTGCCCCCTCTTATAGTTATGATAGTGCGGTGTAAGAGATCCTTCCTAGGAGGGAGAGGACCAAGCGAGGCAGGCCAAAATTAATCTAAGGTGTAACTACCACGTGCAACCGCTGGTCTATGCCTGATGTCATGGACAACGTGCACCGAACCTCCATGAACAAACTTCAAACACTTGTGTATGATTGAGGGAACTACGTTCATAGCCACAAGCTAGGGGATACCCAACTTCACTCTGAAGAGTTCGGATCCCAAGATGATGTTGAACTTAAGGCTTACGAACTTAGGTCCAACAAGGATTGATAAGACAATACTCCTTATAAGAGGTACGAAAAGTCCGTTGTGGGTGCAGACGATACTTTCAGGTGCATCATAACCATCCTTGTGCAGGAATTTAATCAACATAATCTCCTTAGTTATAATGTTTACTTGCGATGTCAGATCAACAAGAACAATTGTTATAGTGTTCCCATTTATCCTTGCAAGAATGTAAAGAGGAGATGGATCTCTATTGAAGCCCATCAGCAAGTCTTGTGAGGTAAAGGTTATGCTCATACTGCTACTCACATTCTGTGCAGAGGGAATAGGTTGATTAAGAAAAGAGGCCATCACACACACCAGATGATAATTTTATAGAGCCTCCCAAGGTTTATGAAAAGTAGTGACCCAATTAAGTTTCATTACACAATACTTTTGAAACCTTCTAGCTACACCTACTAGGGGTCATAGGTTGGGTTGCGAGGTGAAGGGCTCACAACGCTCACACCTACAAAACTCTTAGGATACAAGGAAAGAAAATTTCAGTATCGCAAAATGAAACCAAAATGGTTCACGTCGGGTTCACCAAAAATGTGAGAGAGGGGGACCACCCACTACAAGGCCTCAGGTCATGAAATGCCAAGAGTGGAAAGGCTGCCCTAATCCACCTTAGTTTAAAGGGAATTTAGGATGATGAGGATGAGAATGATGAGGATTATGAACCCTTCGATCACTTTGCAATCCGAATGTAGGAAGGGGACCAGATGAGTCAGCCTTTAGAGTTAGATTCGTGTCTCAGACATCTCTCTGTCTGAGGATGGAAGCACAGTTTTGAGACGACAGTGCGATGCATTGGTGTCTCATAGGTGCGTTGGCGTCTGTACAAATAGAGAATCGAGAAGACATGATTCTTGCTCAAAAGGAAGACTACTATCCTAGTCTAGAGACATTCAAAATGAGAGAATGAGATTAAGAGGAAAGAAAAGGAAGTGCGAATATAATAAGAGAGATATATTACCACCATGGTGACGAAGAAAATTTCTTAGAATTCTCTCCTCGCCATGTTGCTCCATGCACTCTCCACCTACACACAAGGAAGGGAGAAATTTTTGGGGCTATATAGGGGCCTACCTCAATTAGACCCCCATCTTGGTGTTTCCACCTCCATGAACAACTGAGTTTGGAATAGTATAGAGAAATGATCAAGGAAAGAAACTACAACCTACGTATGCAAGAAACACTAGAAGGGAGGAGCTTTACCACCTTCATCCAAAGCACTCAAGGCTTGTGGAAGAGAGAACGAGAGGGACTCGAGCCTCTGTTGCCATGGTGTATGTCTTGTACTCACCTTTTTGGAGTGACAAAGTGTTGAGTTGTTGAAATGGATTGAAGGATGCTGCTACAAAGCTTGGAATGAATGCTCAAATAGTTTAGCTAACTTGCCAAAACTTTTGCTGAAGAGAGATAATGGATGAAAGGGTGAAAGATATGAAGGAAAAGGAAAAAAATGGCCATATTCGGGTCGGCCAGCCGAAGAGGGGCGTTACTCTTCGAATTCCAATAAAAAATGTAACGCCTCTGCAATCTCAGTTGCAGGAATTTGCCAGGGATGTAAGTACACCGTGCGAACGTCTGCACGTTGCGAGAGCGTCCCCGACAGAAATGACCCCACCGACATGCAAATAGAGTGCCAAGTGGAGTGTAAGTAGCAGGCTTAAGTGGAATTAAACTTCTTCTTTTTATTTTCTAAGGTGTTAAAGGGAAAAAAGGGGATTTGCACTAGGGGTGCAAATTCATGTTAATACAATTCTATGACAAGAAAGGCATATGGATGCTATAAAAAGAGACTAAAAAGGATTGTGATGAAATAATATAGTATATTGATATTTTGGATGAAGAATATAATAAATAAATAATCGACATTAGTGATGAAGACTCAAAAATTGACTCAGAGAATATAATTACAAAGACTCTAGATAGGTATGTTTAGAAGAATTGTTTTGAAGATCAAATCATAGGAGATAAATACAACAGGGTTCTGACCCAAATAAAATTGATAAAGAAAATTAACAAGTAATTTTTTCCTTATTATCAAAAATTGAACCAAACTCTTATATAGAGGTGAGAAAAAAAAAAGGTTTGGTGGATACTATAGAGTCTAAACTAGATATTGTAAATTTGGTAGAAACCACACAATTTAGAGGTATGACTAGTTGAATAGTCCACTCAACATTGTCAAGACTATATTAATGTGTCAACCATGGTTTGTAAACTTGTGATGGTACTACACTATATGTGACTTTAAAGACTTGAGGCTTCCCAGGTTATCCTAATTAAGGTATTCTACTTGTTGGAAATTTATAGAATTGCATAATAATGAAAGAAAGAAACTAGTGCTAGAATGGCTACGGGTGCCTACAGCTTGACTTCTAACTGAAGTTTTGCTAATAAAGAATTACTATACCCACTCAAAACTGATCAAGACTAGTAACTAAAATTATTCTAACCTCTGAAGGAATACAAGGTAACTAATTATAACCATGCTCATGAACATTCATTACTGATAATCAAAATATGAGAATCTATTCTAACTTGCATGCAATTTATGAAGTAATGATAAATGAAAATAACTACTAAACATAAATAAACAATTGGAAATATAGTGAATATTAACCTTAAGTGGCCTACTCAAGTGGTCTCCTTCACTTAACTAAACCAAATCTAACTCTTTAGATTCTACGCATTCATATGAACTTAACTTCATTCATTACGCATCACAAAAGATTACACAAAATCTTCCTCACAAATTGTATTCAATAAACTCATTCTGAATAATCAACATATTTGTAGTTGATAACTGAATCTGGAAAGTAACTAGAATAAAAAAATATTGAGATCAACTCACTTATCTAAGGACTCAACCATCGACTATATACAAGCACAAGAGAGTTTCTTCTAAACATAACTCCTAACTGCAATCATTCACTACAACTCCTAGATATCATAGTATATAGTTAAGATTTGAATTGTTCAACTGCAACTGAAAATAAAGAAGAGTTCTAATAGAATCGAAACTCTATAAAATAGATCTACATGTAAGACATACAAGCAGCCATCCAAAATCCTAGCAACAAAAGAATTCTTCTTCTCAATGTCTTATTAGCTATCATAATGATGCATGACCAACTCCATTAGGTGTCTCCACATAGTAATTATTGCCTTTGGCTTGATCTAGCACTTCCCCTGTTTCACTATCCAAGTCTTCCTTTTGTTGTGGGCTATAGCTTCCAGTTGTTGGGGGTTGTAGTATCTTCTCAAGCTACAAGAGGTTAACCCACAAGACATATACACAAAGCTAACTACCATGATTAAACACAAAATTTCATCCAAATTTCATACACTCACATATAAACCATGCAATGCTACTATATCATAATTATATTCCATTACTATAATTCAGGTCCAAGGTTGTATAATAAGCATGAAAAGATAACATAGCATAGGAGTATTGTCTAATAATGTTTGAAAGTATGCATAAAAATATTAGAAAATAGGCTAATATATGAACCCATCATTTCCCCCAACTATACTTTTACTTATCTTCAAGAAAAACACTAGGGGTTTATATTATATCATGGGTGATCTCCCAGAGGTCCATGACAAAATCAACTCCCTTGATCTACTTTAAGTAGAAACCTCTATAAGTTGTAACTTGTCTCATTTTGATGACCCTAGATTTCTCACACTCCTCCCCCTTTTCACCAATCCAACGTGGAACTGGATAGAGTAGCATAGGTGGGTGAAATGTGAGTGGTACCCAGTGAATTCTTATGTCAACACCAATTTTCATGTATCTACATACCCTCTCAATCATGGTGGTAAAACTGTACACTAAGTGAGGTTCCTTTCTCTGCAACTCTGGGATCAAGCTACTCTATATGCTCTGCATATAAATATAACATTATTGACCCAAGCCCACAACTAATATTTGCATTCTTTTGTAATCCTCTGGCCTTAGTTTCATATTTTTCTACACCTTTATGGTCCAGGAGTTTCAACCATTCATCTATAAGTGTGTCAAGGTCTTTAAAATATTTCCTGATTGGGAGAGCAACTAATTTCTCTCTCTCATATTCTTCCATTATTTCTCCCCTAAATTGTTCATTCCTATAATAAGATGTTAGTGCCCTTATCTGTAGATCCCCTACAAATATCAAAGGATTCCACTCTGTTGCATTTGGCACTACATATTTGTGTAAATAGTATTCACACAGTTGATCCTGCTCTTTTGGTGTAGATTTAGCAAAAACATCAAGAAACTCAAATTCCCTGCTCATCCCAACTGACTGGTTATTTATTAGCCTACTGAACTGAAAACTTAGAAAATTTTCTTGCAAAAATAGTGCATATGTCCTTGTTGGAGGTCTCCATATTATTATTTGAGTAGCTATATCTTCCACTTATTCTAATATGACTACTGATTTTTTTAGCTCATTCTCTTTCCCTTCCAACACCTTAGCATGTTGTTCAATCAAAGTTTCTTTTTCTTTCTTCCACTTTTCTTTTTCTTGTACAAACTCATTAGTCACCTTCCATAGTTGATAACCAAGAGACAAGGTTGTATGGTAAATTGAAGTTCTCATGGGAGGAGGTCTTTGATTTGGGACTACAAGTTCTCTATCCCCTATTTTGCTAATGGCCAATTGTTCCAATAAATCTAGTTTTGTACCGTGGCCATATGTTTGCAATTTTTCTTCTAATTCTTGTATTTTTGTTTCTCTTTCCTTGTCTCTCTTTCCATAGCTCTACACTAACTATTCCAAATTATTTATTATGACCAAAGCTTCTTGAAGCTCTTTCCTAACATCTCTATCTTCTATAAACATTTCTTTAGTTTCCAAAAACTGCTCATTACCTCCCCCTGTATAGTCTTTATAGGTAGGACTATCTGGGGTTTTCTTTTGTGTTTTCTTGGAAACAAACACATCTTCTGAATCTGAATCAGAAGTGGTAGACACATATCTCTTCCTCTTCACACGTGTATGCACATTTCCAGGGACATTTCCCTTCCCTTCAAAATTTGTCTTGACCAACATCACGTCTTACTCTTGCTATTCTTGGCCCTTTTCCCCTTCTTCAAGTTTTTCCACACTCCCCCTCATGGCATCTTGATTTTTCAATTGGACTAAACATCTAGGAGTAGGTGTCTCCTTTTCAATATCCTTATTTTTCTTTTGAGCATCCCTCCTTTTCATCTTTATTTTAGAAGGTTTGGATGTTGTGGATGTACTGCCTATTTTATTCTTAGGTTTTGGTGGTTTTGAAGATGGAATTTCTTTCATTGTTGGTGACCTAGACTCTGGCACGTTATGCTCCTCTAGCTCACCTTGGCTATGAGTAGGTGAATTTGTAGGTGAGATAGGAGAAATTTCTCTTACAGGTTCATCTTGTGGTGCCTCAAGTAAACTATTAATATCTTCACATTTTTTAAAATCTTCCCAGGCTACCTATGGGTACTAAATTCTTAAGCTTCTTTTTAGTAAGAGGGCAATCAAATAGTAATTTGATAAGGAAATGTCACTCTATTTTCTCTAATACTCTAATGCCATTCTTTTTAACATATTATAAAGAAAATTTGGCACATTTACTGGACTATTATGGTGAAGGTGACTAAGCAATTTAAAATGTACAATATACAAAAGATTTTGTCTACCATCACAAGTAAGATATCTAATGACATAAGAAGCATAATTAGCCCAAAACCATGGAAGATAAAACCTCTTTGTACCTTGTGGTGACAAATCCAAATTCTCTCCTCACTCACAAAATTCCTCTCTTGCAACCACTACATTTGCACATGCTAGAAACTCTACTCTAGTTCTAGGCAACCCAAATACATGTGCTATGGCAACTTTAGATGCACCCACTGACAACCCTTTTACCATTGCTTCATCCAGGCTACCTATGGGTACTAAATTCTTAAGATTCTTTTTAATAATAGGGCAATCAAATAGTAATGTGATAAGGCAATGTCACTCTATTTCCTTTGATACTCTGATGCCATTCTTTTTAACATATTATAAAGAAAATTTGGCACATTTACTGGCCTATTATGGTGAAGGTGACTAAGCAATTTAAAATGTACAATATACAAAAGATTTTTTCGACCATCATAAGTAAGATATCTAATGACATAAGAAGCATAATTAGCCCAAAACCATGGAAGATAAAACCTCTTTGTGCCTTGTGGTGACAAATCCAAATTCTCTCCTCGCTCACAAAATTCCTCTCTTGCAACCACTACATTTGCACATGTTGGAAACTCTACTCTAGTTTTAGGCAACCTAGATACATGTGCTATGACAACTTTAGATGCATCCACTGACAACCCTTTTACCATTGCTTCATCCTGCTCCAATGTGGATGCAAACCTTCTTGCTATATCATTGTCAAATTTTATCAAATTTAGGAAATAATCGAGCCAACCCAGTCTTGTGAAGATAGACAATACCATTGCATCTTCCAGTATTTGCTTGTGAGCTGACGATTCTTTCCTAATGACATCACCTCCCATTATGAATCTCTTTTAATTCTAGTCAATGCATTAACCTCAAAAATTTAGCTCAATTCCACTTCACTACCTTCAAACCCTTCTCTTATTCTGTTAATCCCTCATGCACTTCCACTACCACTATACTATAACTACAACTCCCCTTCTTAGTATCAACTTAATTGAGCTAAAAAATGGGTTATGGGTTCTAATTAGCTCAAGTTCACAAGATTAGGGAATTGGCAATTGAAAGTATCAGCAAAAAGTAGGTGCAATCTTAGGAGGTTTTTGCATGTCATATCTATCTATTGCATTTGGTTTTATGTTGTGAAGATAAAAAAAAAACTAGTTGAATTGTACCCTTCCCCCAACTTAAGGTTTGAAGTTACCTCACTTAAATTCGTGATAGGAAAGGGTATGATTAGAAAGTATGGAAATGAATGTTATGAATATATCACATGCTTAATTTAATATGAAAGATATAATGAAAGCGTTGAGAAATCTTTGATAGTTATGATAGTGTACCTTGCGTACCTATCAGAGGTGACTAATTGAATGTTGCACATGTGAGTTGAATAGCATGTATCCCCAATTTGATTCGATGTGACCAAAATTAATTATAGGTGAATGAATGGTGAGGTGGCAGATGTAAGGTAATAGACAAATAATAGTTGGTGATTTGATCGTTCAAACATTTAAAATTTGAATTGGCAGCAAGAAATAGAATAGGCATGCTATATGTACTTATTATGAAAAGATGGATACTACATGTGAGAATTTTGAGGTGAGAACGCATGAATTGTAATTAATGTGGTGCCAAGTTATTTGAAATTTTTCTCCTAGACGGTGCTATGGGTGCCTTTAGCATCAAGTCCCTTCCTGTATTGTTACATTTGTTGTGCTACAGGTCCCTAGTGCAACAGGGCCCTTTATGAATGTTAACAGTTGTACATATAAGACAATTCCCATTGGAAAAAGTATGTACATCATTATAACTGTGTTGTGTGTGCTTGTGAGGTAGAAGAAGAAATTAATCCCGAGTGATCTAAGGGATTGAGCTATGTAGCTCTATCTCTGAATCACCTAAAGGACTTAGTGTATTTATTGTTGTTGTCGAGGCTTCACTCTATGTTTCTAAACTTGTATCATGATCACCGTGAGGTCCATACTGCTAAAATGGAGAGAAAATAAAATCTTCCTTCTATACCGATTTTTAATAAAGTTTCAATCGGTGGCCATTAACTAGGAGTGAGAACCTCACTACATCTATGGTATGTAACTATACTGCTATGTTAGGAAAGAATTGGTTGATCTCATAAGGTCCTAACCACTTGGATTAGAGTTTCCATTTAAAATCCTTGTATCTTGAATCATATAATAAGGCACAGTCTCCTATGATAAATTCTTTTGTTTTGACATACTGGTCATGCCACTTTGTCCTCTACTGTTGTACTATCTCAGTGTGATGGATGGCCTCCATCCTAATTTCATCCAACCCATTTAAATGGTGTAACCTCTCCTTTTGAGCTACTATGAGATTCATGTCCAACTCTATTCTTGTCCTTAATGTCTTATATTCAAACTCAATTGGAAGGACTATTATTTTTCCATATACTAGCTCATAGGGTGTAAAACCAATTATTATTTTCTAGATTGTTCTATATGCCCATACTACTTTTGGCAACCTAGCAACCCAATATTTTCTATGTAATTGCATTTTCTTGGTTAGAATACTTTCAATTTATCTTTTGGTAACCTCCACCAGGCCATTGGCTTGAGGGTGATAAGGTCTTGACTTTTTGTGCCAGATTTGATATTATTCAACCAATTTGGTGATGAGGTCTAAGGTAAATTTTTGACATTGATGAATCACAATTTCCCTGGGTACTCCATACCTAGTAAAATGTCCTCATAAAAGAATTTTTCCACATTTCCATCTTTGAAAAACTGTAATGCCTTTACTTCTACCCACTTAGATAATCAGTGCAAACAAGGATATATTCCTCGTTGTTAGAAGTAGGTGAGATTGGTCCAATAAAGCCTAGATCCCATTTATCAAAGGGAGCTAGTGTTAATTGAGGTTGTAATGGAATTTCATCACTCCTTGTTGGTTTACCCATTCTTTAGCACCTATCAGAACTCCTTTTGTACTTGATAAAAATCCTTGTATAAAGTTGGCCAGTAATAACTAGTTGTGAGGATTTTGAATGTTCTTTTTGCTACAAAATGACCCCCACATTGTTCATCATGGAAAAAATTCATGATATCATAGATTTAATCTTCCCATAAGCACCTTCTCATGATGTTGTTAGGGCCAGTGTAGAATAGATAACCTGATACCCAAAAGTATGGAAAATACTTATGTACCAATTATCTATTTTCCTTGGGAGAAAAGTGTGGTGGAATTTGCCTTGTCACTAAATAATTCGCAATGTCAACATACCAGGGTACATGTACATTAAGAGAAAATGGGTGTTCATCTGGAAATGAGTCATCCACTACCCCTTATGTTGATTATGTTGGAAACCTTGACAAAAAAAATTCTACTACACTAGCTTTACTAGGTTTTTCCACTATCGTAATATCAAACTCTTGTAGGAGCAACCATCTGACTAGTCTACCCCCTACTACAAGTTTGTTCATCAAATATTTGATACTTGTATAGTCTGTGGATAAAAAATGAATAACCAATGATGTAATGCCTGAGTTTATTGATGGTATACACTACTACTAGCATCTCCTTTTTTGTAAAAATATAATTTAACTCTGATCCCTAAAGATTCTTGCTAACGTAGTAAATAACATACTCTTTGTTACCCTCTTTCTGACCCTAAACTGCTCCAATGGAAAAAATATGAAGCATAAGTATGCATATGAAGGGGTAAGGTCCAATTTAGCCCCCTAAAAATAGGCGCTTAGATTAAGGCATTCTTTAGCTCTTCAAAGGAATGTTGGCACTCTATTGTCCAATAAAATTCAATATCGTTAATTAGCAAAACAAACAATGGTGCAACAATATTACTAAAGTTTTTAATAAACCTCTTGTAGTAGCTTGCACGGCCAAGAAAACTTATGATATCTATTTGCTTCTATGGAACATGTAATGCAGAAATGATTTCTATCTTATGTGGATCAACCTAAATCGCTGCACTAGATATGAAGTTTCCTAAATCAAATCCCCGAGTCATCATGATAAAGCATTTTTCATTACTAAGGAACAAGTTGTGTTCTCTACATTCCTTTAATAAATTTTCCAGATTGCTAAGGGCTTCCTCATAAGTTTCCCCATATGTGGTGAAATCATCCATATATATCTCCATATAGTCATGAACATAATAAAAAAATATGTTGAGCACTGCTCTCTAAAAAGTAGCTGGAGAATTGCATAAACCAAAGGGTAGAATGAAGTAAGCATAAGTACCTCAAGAAAATTTAATATTGTATTATCTTGATCCTCTAGAGCAATTTTTATCTGATTGTAACCACTAAAACTATCTAGGAATGAAAAGTACTTCTTCCCAACTAAAGAGTCAATCACTTGATCTATAAAGGGCAATGAAAAGTGATCTTTCCTAGTGGTTGTTTTCAGTTCCCTATAATCTACACATACTCTCCATTTCCCACCTTTCTTGGGAATAACGACTAAAGGTGAGACCCATTCAGTGTCAGATATGGGATAAATGAAGCTTGCATCAAGGATTTTTTGAAGTTCAACTTTGACTATTTCTCTCAAGGTAGGGTTCATTCATCTTTGAAGTTGTCTAATGGGTTTATAACAATCATTTATATAGATCATATGCATACATAAATCAGGATCCATACCTTTCATATTATGATAGTCCCATGTGTATTCTAATGTGTGTGCTTGCATCACAGTAGTTAGGGAATTCTTCTACTCCTCAATTAATGCATTGTTTATGTTCAACATTTTTCCTAGCATGACTTCTAGTTCATTGGATGATTATTGTACAAATGAGAGTTCAAAGATTTGAATGATTGGTACAAACTATTGTGGCAATAAGGAATAAAATATTTGAGATGTTTTTTCTAAGTAATTGGTGAGTATAATACTTTGCAAGGGCTCTTGTAGGCATGTGAGACAATCTTGTTGTTGCAGGCTCCTGCCGTAGTCATTCTATATTATATGAGCAATTAGCTCATCTTCATCTTGATCATCCAACAAAGGGTTGCATTCTATTTTCATCAAATTCTGTAGAGAATAATTATCTTCCTCATCCAAAGTGGGCCAAATAGTTTTCTCAAGATCAACGTAAGGTTAGGCTGGAGGATAGAGGACCAATTTCTTGGTCACAGTCCCATTAGATATTATCATATTGTTAGAACTATAGCCAATGAATGCATCAACTGTAGCTAACCATGGTCTGCCTAGGATGAGTGGATATCCTCCAAGATTAACCTTTGGCTATAAAACTATGAAATCAACAAGATATTCCTAAGAATCTAATGCAATAACTAAATCTTCAATGATTCCTTTAGGCTTGATTGTTGACCTATCAGCCAACTGTAGAATAGTTTGTGTAGGTCTAAAGTTGGCTAACTAAAGTAATTGCACTGTTTCTTTAGTCATGGCATTGATTTCTACCCCTAAGTCTATCAAAGTGTTCTTGATAAGGGTCCTATTAATCTTAGTGTCCACTACTGGACTACCAAGGTATGTATATTTAGGGACAATAATATTTCCTAACATGATATAACCAAGGTTTCCTAGGACATGAACTGTATGAGGGTCCTTCCTTTTCCTCCCTAGTTTCTTAAGACATAGGTCCCTCATAGTTTTGGTATAAATTGGGATATCTTTAATAGATTGGATGAGAGGAATCTTAATGCTTACATCCTTTAGTTGACCTAATAGGTCTGTCTCAACCTGTGTGTGACATTTTTGAATGGCTAAGTGTTCAGGGAAAGGAGGCTTTGGACTTGAGGTAGTCTAGTGTGCCTGATTTAACTCAGGTTCTAGAGGTGATTTTTTTGAAGCGTTAATTGTAAGTTCCTCATCTCCCATCTCAATGATTTAAGGGGATGAAGGACTAACTAGTTGTTTCCCCGACCTAAGGTGAACATTACTCACCTCTACCACATAAGTGGGGGTCTTGCATAACCTCATTAGTATAATCCTGTTGAACAGACTTGTTGTTAGGGTTAGGTGCAAGTTAGGTAGGTAATTGGTCTAGGTGGTTGAGATGTGGGATTTGATGGAGGAATAATGGCTTGTTTTTGGGGGTGAGAAGGAAGCATAGGTTGTTGATAATTCATATTTTGTTGTTGCCACTGCTGGCCTTTTGCCATTAAGGTTGCCACTGGTTCTATTGTACTGGCCATTAGGGATTGTAATTGGAACCCTAGAATTTTTTTTGTGACCAAGGATTTGGTTGCTGCTGGTTCTAATTTTGTTGAGGTTGTAGCCATTGTTGAGATTTTTTCCATTGATTTTGATTACCTGGCCAAGGTTGAGAATTCCAAGCAGAATTTTTTGATTTCCAATGGGAAAGGATGAATTGAAGTTAAGAGGGTATTGTGGCATACCTTGTCTTAGTTTCCATGGCCTTCTTTGGGCTATTTAAAAAATTTTTCCATCCTCTCCTTCAAGTGGCTAAAATCAGGTTTCTCAATTTTGTTTTGTTGAATACTAGCCACCCTCTTGCATTTACAGTTTGCTTTCCTTTGCCTATAGCTTGGGTAGTATTCAGTGAGCATTGCTTCAACTTCCTCTTGCTTCTTCTTGATGTAGAGAATGTCCAACTGATTTTCTAAGTGACTAATAATATCCTCCTTCATGTTGGACAACAAATTACTTAATTCTATCTTTGAAACCCCAGTAGATGATTTGCCGATAGTGGATGTCCTCTCTCCTCTTGGCCTCTTAGTGAAGGTCTTGGAATAATTTCTACAGACCTTGTAGATGTCTTCAAGTGGTATTTGAGAGATATGCCCTTGCCCAATAAGATTGAGGGCATTCATACAATCCTCATTGACCCCTCTAAAAAAAACTAACTTGAGGGATTCTTCGGATAACTTGTTCTGTGAGTTTTTCTTCAAAGAAAATTGAAATATTTCCACATGATCTTCTAATGGCTCATCCTCCTTCTATGAAATTCTAAAAATATCATCTCTCCTCCTACCAAGTCCTTTACAATAGTCTTGGTACTTTTCCAAGAACAATGTTTTCATGGTATCCCAATCAAGGACAACATCCTTGCCTAATCCCATAAACCATCTTAGGGTTGCATCTTTTAGAGTCGTAGGGAAGAGTTTGAGCCTATGAGAATAAAAAATATAGTCATAAATTTTTCATAGGACATCAAATTCAAACATAAAAGTATCTAGGTTTTCATTCACCAGCCCATAAAAGACTAATATGTTGGAGGAATATTCTTCAACACAATATCCCTTTCTTGGTTGGTGATTGGGAACTCAAAGGTTGCATGTTCAGGATCATCCACTACATCACCCATGGTTTGATATGTCCCCTCTATTTGTATGCTAGATATTAGTGATAAGGAAATTTCTTCTTCAGTATTACCCTCGATCTAAGTACTAGAGTCACCAATTTTTTCTATGGATTCTTGGCATGTCGAGGGGAGGAATTTTCCCAAATAATCTTGTTGCCTCCACATACAATAAATGACTTTGTATAGTAGCGATCTTACATGTAATGTTAGTTTAACTTTTTGGTGTGTTGAAAAAGATTAAGTATATTAGTCCTACTATTGTAAACAAAGTGTAAACTATGAAAGCTTGGAAAGGAAAAAAATTCTATGAAGATAGCACCATCCCTGAAAATGATGCCAAAAATGTAGAATCTAAACTAGTATATTGTAAACTTGGTAGAAACCACATAATTCAAAGGTATGACTAGTTGAACAAACCATTCAACATTGTAAAGACTACATTAAATTTTCAACCCAAGGTTTGTAAACTTGTGATGGTGCTACACTATATGTGACTTCAAAGACTTGAGGCTACCTAGGTTATCCTAATTAAGGTATTCTACTTGCTGGAAATTTATAGAATTGCATAATAGTGAAAGAAACAAACTAGAGCTAATGGCTACAGGTGCCTACAACTTAACCTGTACTTGAACTATTGCTAATAAATAATTATTGTACCCACTCAAAACTGATCAAGACTAGTAACTAAAATTATTCTAACCTTAGAGGACTACAAGCTAACTAATTGTAACCATGTTCATGAACACTCATCATTGATAATCGAAATATGAGAATCTATTCTAACTTACATGTAACTTATGAAGTAATGATAAATGAAAATAACCAATAAACAAAAATAAACAACTACAAATATAGTGAAGAACAATTACCTTGAGTGCCTAGATCAAGTGGTTGTCTTCACTTAACTAAATCAAATCTAACCCTTCAGATTCTACACATTCATATGAAATTAACTTCATTCATTATGTATCACAAAAGATTACACAAAATCTTCCTCATAGATTGTATTCAATGAAATCATTCTAAATAATCAACATGTCTACAGATGATAACTAAAACTGAAAAGTAATTGATAACAAAAAACTCAAATCAACTCACTTATCTAAGGACTCAACCACTAGCTATATACAAGGATGAGAGAGTTTCTTTTAAACATAACTCCTAACTACAATCATTAACTACAACTCCTAGATATCAAAGTATATAGTTATGATTTGAATTGTTCAATTGCAACTGAAAAGAAAGAAGAGTTCTTGTAAGATAGATCTGCATGTAAAACACATAGGCAGCCATCCAGAATCCTATCAACAAAAAAAATCTTCTTCTCAATGCCTTATTAGCTATCATAATGATGCACAACCAACTCCATCAGGTGCCTCCACATGATAATTATTGCATTCAACTTGATCTGGCACTTCCCCTATTTCATTGTCTTAGTCTTCCTTTTATTGTGGGCTGCAACTTCTAGTTGTTGTAGGCTACAGTATCTTCTCAAGCTACAAGAGGTTAATCCACAAGACATATACACAGAGCTAACTACCATGATTAAACATAGAATTCCATCCACATTTCATACACACTCACATATAAACCATGAAATGCTACTATATCATAACTATATTTCCATTACTATAATTTAGGTCCAAGGTTGTATAATAAGCATGAAAAGATATCATAGCATAACAATATTGTCTAAAAGTATGCATAAAAGCAATATAAAATAGGCTAATAGATGAACCCATCAAATATTATGGAAGAAGAATTGACTCAAGTTAAGAAAATGAAACTTGGGAGTTAGTTATGAGACCTAAAGACAAAAATATCATTGATACAAAATGGGTCTTTAGAAATAATTTGAATGAAGATGGAAAGGTGATCTAGAATAAGGCTAGACTTGTATGCAAAGGATATGCTCAAGCTAAGGGAATTGACTTTGAGGAGACATTTTCTCTAATAGTAAGGTTAGAAGCAATTGGAGTGTTTTTGGCTTTATCAACATTTGGGAATTTCAAGGTATATAAGATGGATGTCAAATCTATATTTCTAAATGGAGAATTAGAAGAGGAAGTCTAAATTGAACAACCATAAGGATTCAAATAAACTATATTTTGTGTGTAGATTTAAGAAGGCTCTTTATGGACTCAAACAAGCTCCCAAAGCATGGTATTCCAAATTGGATAGATCTACAACAATAAAGTTTCAAGAGAGGTAGCATAGATAACAACCTATACATAAAAACAAAAGGTGGTCAATTATTGATTGTTATTGTTTATGTTGATGACATTATCTTTGGTAGTAGTAGTGATGTTATGTGCAAAGGGTTCTAGGATGCAATGCAAAGTGAGCTTGAAATGTCAATACTTGGTGAGTTGTCCTTTTTTCCTTGGCTTACAGATTTCTCAATTAGACAAAGGCATACTCATTTCTCAAAAAAAAATATATATAAAGGAGATGTTGAGAAAGTTTAAGATGGGGGTGAAATCACAAAGTTGTGTCTCACTTTTGGAAAGTGGAAATTTTTGGAGTGGTTGGGCTAAATTCACTTGCACACCTTTGAGCGAAGTAAAACCTTCAATTGAAGTTACCTTCAAGTGAAGGTATGCAACTAAACACCTTCGCTAGAAGGTAGTTCCCACAATTTTTTTTCTTCTATAAAATGGCTTTTTTTGCATGGGGACCTTCTAGAGAAGGTAAGACCTTCGATCGAAGGTGCCAAATTTTTTTTTTTTTGCATCTACATCAAAATCTCCTCAAAAAATTCAATTTCAAACCCTAGGTTGGACCTACAAATGAGCATAACTTGACAAGATATTTTGCAAGATCGTAGCCCTCGAAATGAGCTTTCCAACAAGTATAATTTTGATATGTTTTCATTTTATCACGTGTTTAATTTTCAATTTTTACTGCATAGGTTTTTCTCCGAACATCAAGCTCTTCATTCTGTAGAGGTTGAAAAGTAGTAAAACATTGTAAAAAAATTCAAAAAATATTTGTTCCATCCGTATTGATGTTTTGTTTCACCAAAAAAAAAATGATTTCGACATATACATAACAAGTTATGCTATACGACACACACATATGTCCAAATTATAGTTACAGTGACTTCAAAAATTAATTAAAAAAATATGTAACTAAAAATTATGAAAAAATATCCATTCCCTCTATATTGATGCTGAGAATCTATATTTAAAAAAAATTAAAATATTATCCTTTATAGAAAAAAAGTTATGTTTTACTACACAAATGTCACTTTTGAAAATGTTGTTTTTGTTTAAAACTAGTTATTAAAGGAGATGTTGAAAGATTCATATTTTATTTTATATTTTTTTTTAAAATATATATTTAGAATATACACAAAAATTTCCACAAATTACTAGTTCGCATCATCTTGAAATTATTAATGGTTTAACTGTTATAGGTCTTAGAAGATGAAGATCCAGTTAAAAATATTGATGTAAATGTCCATCTTGGGAAAAAAGTGAGACATGGTATTGTGGGATCACCCATGGAAGAATACAAACTAATGAGTACATCTATGGTTACTAGGTGTAAATTGAGTAACGATGATGAATCAACTCTGACAAATTAGACTTCTTATAGATCAATGATTGGTAGTTTGTTGTATGTAATTGCATTCAGACCAGATATAATGCAAGTCATTGGAATGGTAGCTAGGTTTAAGGTAGCACCTAAAGAAACCCATGTCAAGGCTATAAAAAGAATATTTAGATATCTAAAGGCTACAATATATTTTGGTTTGTGGTATCCTAAGGGTGAAAAATTCACATTAACTACAAACACATATGAAAATTGGGAAACAAGCATAGATGACCATAAGAGTACAAGTGGTGGATGTTGCTTTCTTGGTGATATTCTTGTATCCTAGTTAAGCAAAAAGTAGGATTCAATAAATTTATCTATAGTAGAAGCGAAGTATATTGCAACATCTTCATGTTGCATTTAAGTATTATGGATGAAGAAAATATTAAAGGAGATGAAGATAGAGCTTGATGAACCCATTTCCATTCTATGTGATAATACTAGTGTTATAAATGTTTTTAGGAATTTGATGCTAGATTAAAGGACAAATCATATTGCAATTAAGTATCATTTTGTAAGAGAAAATATTACAAACAAAGAGGTAAAGTTGGAGTATTTTGAGACTAAGGAGCATATATTTTCATAAAACCTCCGCCCAAAGAGACCTTTGAATATCTCTGACATAAATTGGGAGTGGTTTCTCCCTCCTCTTGAATCAAGA
Source organism: Sequoiadendron giganteum (assembly GCA_007115665.2). Classification (NCBI taxonomy): domain Eukaryota; kingdom Viridiplantae; phylum Streptophyta; class Pinopsida; order Cupressales; family Cupressaceae; genus Sequoiadendron; species Sequoiadendron giganteum. Next base: position 140,514,360 of record CM021103.1, on the reverse strand, counting down.
GGAAGCATAGGTTGAGGGGGAGGGTAAAATCCCTACCACAAGTAGGCTTGGAATCCTTGAAAAATGTTTGAGAACCTAGTTGAGCAAAAGCAGAGTGTTCAAAATGTCTAGTTGGAGTATGGAATTAGGGGGAGTCTATCCAGAAGATAGACTTTCATATTATTTTCCTTTGCCATTAATGTCAAAGGGGAAGAAAAGAAACTCAAAATGTTAATACTCTTAGGGGAGAAAGTGGAACGTTGTTTCAAATAGGGAGAATTCCTGATCGTAACACATTAGATTTGTCTTAACGTGCCAACAACATTTTAATGTTTTCCATCAATGATAGAGGGGGAGATTATTGAACATATGTCATCATTGATTTCAAAGGTGCTCATAGATGTCAAAGGAGTAATGCCTACAAATCAGTCAGAATTAAATATAATCATACTATGAGCTTTTGAAATCGGGGTGTGTTTATGTCATGATCATGTCATGTCAGAGCATTTGAGAACAATGAAGAAGACTACATATAGTATGCTTGAAATATCATTCTTGTATCTATTCTAGTTGATGGAAGTAGTCTAAAAGTGTTTGTGGAAGTGTTCTATGGATTGTTACTCATACACTATATTACATTGTAATAGTATGTTTCTCTGCACTCTTCTGTAGTTGAATGTTATGGCCTGTGGTTTGGACCTAAAGTAAAGTTATTCATATTATATCAAGTTCCAGAGTTTCAAAGGGTGAGCTTCAACAAAAATAAATTTGGATGTAACAGTGTTGTTTATGCTCACTAGCTATCTATGAATAGAGTCTGAGTGTTTGCACCAGAGAAGGGAAGTGTGCGCTAACTAGAGGAAGCATGTGAAGATGAAATAGGTCCAAGTTAAGATCTTTGAAGGAAGAACACAACATCATATATTATTGGCAGCAAAAAAATGATTTAGGACTGAACCGCTATACACCTCATGTCAATTTGAATTAGGTCCACTCTTAGTTGACCTGGTTAATTATGGATGGTGTTAAGGAATTCTTGGTCAACATGAAATATTGTTAATGTATATATATATATATATATATATATATATATATATATATATCTTTATCTAGAAGTCATTCAATGACGAATCATAATTACATGTGTGAGGAAGTGTGAGGGTTATATTTGGGTCATGTAATGTGAATTGCATCTCAATCATTCTGCACCATAATCAAAAGATCATATATTGTGTAGGAGTGTGTTTGAAGGTTCATTAAACCAAGTGTAAGTTGAGTAATCAACATTGAAGATTCACAAATCATATCTTTGTAATTCGGTAGGACTGGTGTCTTTCCTCCACTATACTATTAGTTTTCTTTTTCTATTCCCCCTGATGAGCATTTTTCAATTTCTCCTCCAACTTCTCTATCTTTGAAGTTAAAGCTTCATTTTATTTAATCAGAGTACTTGAGAAGCTTGAGGTTGAGGAACTTATTATTTCAATACTAAATGGTGGCAATGTTGGTGGTGGCTCCTAAATCTTCAACTTATTGTATTCAATAGTAATCTTAACATGATATTTCGATAATTGATCATATTATTTCTATGGTCCCTTGGTAGTTGCTTCATTGAACTTAGTTGTATGAACAACTAATAAAGTTAATTGGGGAGTTGTGGTGTTTGATACTCTTTTGTTTATTAGACTCCTCTTCATTTCTTGTGCAATCTTTGTCAATTGAGGCTTGTTATATTTTTGAGATAGAGCCCATATGGCCAAGGTTTCCCACTTAGGATTGAAACCTGATCTAAAGTATGCTTGCTTATAAAAAAGAAAATATTTTCTCATTTTCTCTCTAAATAGTGATCAAAGCTATTATAGAAGTAATATCCCACTCTATCAGTAGAATTTTTATTCTCTCTCTTACCAACCTCCTCCCTTCCTCTAGTGTTATATTTTTGACATCAAAGTCAATTTCCATGAGCACATTTTGTGTAACTTCCTCATACTTGGAGGGGTGGACTTCACCTTTTTATTTGTTTAGCTTTTCATGGAATTCCTCTATTCTTATTTTGATTATAAAGTCCTTAAACTCCTTAGATTTAACAAATTGATCATCAGAGATGAATTGTGTACATGCAACAACCCTTGTGTCATTGACCTCATCCTTCCTACTTCCCACATTTATTCCCATTTGGCCTTGTGGTATTCATGCTACATTTACCCTTGGAGGAGAAGGAATTTATTGACTTGCCTCCTCCTTATTGACCTCTACCTCCTCTTCTTCATCAATAACTAGAGGATAATCAACCAATGATGGTTGATCAAGCCTCCTTTTCTTCTAAGATTGTTCTTGTGAAGCAATAGTAGTAGCAGGGGGTTTTTGAGGAGGTGTGGCTACTACAAGTGGTTGGTCTTGAGGGGATAGTTCCTTCACTATTGGTCCCTTTCCTCTTCTAATAGATCCATACATAGATGGATCAACTTGTGGCTAGTAGGAGGGTCTCTCCTCAACCATTAGGGCTTTCCCAATTAACTTGTCAGCATTATCCAATACCTTTTGATCCTGGAAATAGGATCTATTATTTTTACATATGTTCAAGGATAATTGGCTATTTACTTAGCCTTTTGATCCTCTAATTTTTTGAAAGCAACCCATTTCATTCTTCTTTTATTCAACTCATTTTTAATGAGGTAGCTCCTCATCACATTTTCACCAAAGAAAAGTTGGTGTATAAATGAGGATCTTTTAACACTCGTTCTAACTTGGTTGATAAAGCCTTCAAGATAAAATACTCTTGTGATCTCTAGGACCATCTTGTATGTTTGGAGCATGGGGTAAATGAGCTTTAGTCCCTCCCTAGTCACTATGAAATCTAACAATACATTAGAGAATGGAAAGAAAGAGCCCTTCTTTTGTCCATTTAGGTGGCTTTTGTCAACTTCGTTTAACTGCCATATTATCTCTAGATATACCAATCTCAAAGGAACATATTTTGGCACAATGTGGGGTCCCACAGGGTGCCCATATACTCTTATCACTATTGAATCTAAATGGAGATAATTGTGTCCCTAGTTGTGTTGCACATCCAACTCAAACACTCTTTCTTTGAGCCTTAAGAAATCCATAATTTCCTTTTGCAACTTGCCTTCATCTACTCCCATGAAACCTAAGACCCTTATGATAAAATGGTCCTCAAACACCACATGAGTCCAACATTGGAAAGGGAGAGAATTATCATTATCATCTACCATTTGGACCTGCAATACTTGGTCTCATTTTGTCTTTCCTTCATATAGAAACATGTAGAAAAGTAGGGAATACCTCCTAAAGTTTACCACTTTATTGTTGGCCTTAATTTCCATCAACTGCTTATGAATCCCATTGGATATATAAGTGGAAAAATCAAATTCATTGTTCACTAGAGGGTTTTGAATGTCAACTACCATGTACATCAATGACACAGGGATTTTGGTCTTGGCATCTCCATCAAGGACTTGACAAAGTGAATGATAAGTCTTGATAAAGTAGTCCTCAAACAATTCAATATTGAAGGGCTCAACTTCATTTGTTGGAATTCTGATAGATCTTTTGTCAAATCCCTTCAACTTGCACCTTGGTAACCATAAGAATCTATAACTATGCCTATCTTGTTGATACTTATTCTTGAAAAGACTAAAACCTATAACCTTTTTTGCATCTAATTTCAAGCCAAAAACCTTAAAAATGTAAGCTTTATCAACTTGCAACAACACTCCACCATTGGCAAAACTAACGATTCTAAAATTTTCATCATAGTTTTTTACCACATACTTGTTGAATTTCACACTCATGAAGATGTTGGGGAAAATTAATTTTCCTAGGTCATATTTATACATTCTAAATGGAGACCCTATAAACCCTCTTGTTGTACCAATGGGTGAAGAGGCTCCATCCTATTAGAGGGAGTTCTCCATCCCTACATTCCCTTCCATTTTCTAATATACCACTTGCAACACCAATCTCATGGGTGCATACAACCTTTCTAGATGACCCAGTGAGTTTTACAATTAGGTCTACATCAAAAGGTCTTTTTGGTGAAGATGGTTGGCTCATCATTAAAATTTTATTTTTGATTTAGGGTTTTTTAGGAAATCTAGGGTTTGAATATTTTTAGACAATTCGCTATAAACCCTAAATATTGGAAACTTTGAGAATTCTTTGAACTAGGGGCTTGAAATTTTGAACTCACTTGATTTTACACTCTATAAACCCTAGCTCATTGTAGAAGTCGCGAAATGCCATGAAATTGCTCTCCAATCTTGAAGAAATGTAAAATGATTTCACTCATCAATCAAATTGTAATATTTATGGAGAAAATCCTTTGAAAGATTGGGAAGCATTAGTCACTTTTGTCATTACTATTCATTCACATGAGCCAAACATATTCAACTACCCAATTCTCAGATTTTAATGTGAGCCATTGATCTTTTGGATATAAGACAAGATAAGTGATCCAAAATTACTTTGACCAAGTTTGAATATTTTGACAAGAAGTCTATGTGCTTTGAATTTTTTTGACCAATAGGGACATTCCAAGTCATGTCACTTTACACGTCATTTGTGTGGGTTTGCTTAGAAGAGCGTCTTCAAAAAGGTAAGTGACATCAACTAGGAGTCCATGTGGAAACCTTCTGTAGTTCCATGACTTGAAATGGGACTCATCTTGAAGAGCTTTCAGAGTCATAGAATCAATGAAATAGATCCACGTGTCGTACTCTTACAATTCCACACTAAAAAATTAGGCCCGCTTTGAGGAATTTGTGGACTTGCAAAATAATACCAAATGATGCCAGGTGTCAATTTTTTTGTGGCTTCACACCTTTATTTTGTCACCCTTTCATATGAAAACCAAGCTCCTCCGAGCATATGAAAACCAATGAGAAAGAGGAAAAATGTCACCCTTTCCGCTATTTCACAGTCTCCCTTTTCTTTAATAAAAAATAGCCCATGGACATGCGAAAAAATAGAAAGATGACACATGGTAGACAGTGGGTTCACTAAAGGTATTAGCAAAGAATCACTTAAGTTATTTTAATTTGCACATGTGGTAATTGAGGCAAGTAGCCACTAGGAAAGAAGAAAGGGGGTCGATAACCTTATGAGATAAAAGGGCTTCACACATAACTTAAGGCACCAGAAATTGAGCAAACAAGTCAATGAAAGATTATAATTAAATTGCAAGGCATAGTTAGGGTCTTTTAGGTTTTTTACAACCCTAGTGCATACTTAGAGATTTTTTTTCATTACCCTTGCAAGAAAGGCAACAATTTTACAACTTTTGAGCAGAAACAGGGGTAGAGAACTAGAAAATTGAAAACACACTACCACATCTATTGTATCAAAAAATGTGATTCCTTTTGCAAAGGCATGTTTAATCAAGGAAATTCCATCTTCTTGGGATAAATGTGTATTGTACATTCCAAAAATCCTCATTCATCCATATCCCACCTTAGAAACCTACATTAATAGTCCATTCCAATTCCATATATATAAATCATTCATGCCCAATTTTTATATCATCCAAAATATTGACCAAACATGGTAAAAAGGACAATAATTAGTTATACCTATAATCCTTGAGGACCCAACTTGATTTGTGGAATGAGTGGAGTTTCCATTGTAGATGAAATAAATATGTAGCTCACAATATGTGAGCTAAAGTAATCATATAAATCGATACCCAATTTTCTTTTAAAAAACACTAACACACTTTCATTTTTAATTGTTTTGTGCGATCCTATGCATATAGATGTGATCAAACTAAGATAAAAATCCACACATAACCTATATAAGGGGATCAAAGGGGGAAATGACTTTAAGTTGCATAAAGGGTACAAATGATAAAGAGTAAGGGTGGAAAGAAGAAAAGTTATATGTGAAAAGGTTGAAAGTGGAGGATGATAACAATAACCAAGTGGAGGGAGCTATTATCAACCATAAAATACATAAACCAACTATAAAAATTTAAAAAAGAAATAAGTAATAGAGGTGAAACCCTAAATATTAATAAATGACTCTAAAGGGGAAACTAAGGATCAAATAATCTAAAAAGAACAACTAGGAACATTATGACCCTAAAGCATGCATGAAAAACAAGCCTTCAACGCACTCTAAATGCCCACGCATGTAAATGCTTGATCATGTTTGCCACTTGTTTGTAGCCATGTGTTTGAAAATAGATGATGCTCTTTATTCTCACACCAAGTTCCATTTTATTTTCAATCTTGGTGACAAAAAATGTAGGGAGACCCATCCTTTTCGCCCACGTTACATATTAACACTTATTATGGACAAATCAAATATTTTTATAAACTACAAGCATAACAATTTTGAAGAAAAAGACTCAAATGGGTAGTTGAGCTATCATAGTATGTCCATCATCAAACTACTTCCATTAATGCACATGATAGAGATCTATTTCAAAGTGAAGACTACATTCCCTATTCAAATGGTGGTATTAAATGTTATTTTAATAACATAAGTCAAAAGCAAATGCCACTTGTAATTTGTAAAAAAATAAAACAAAATAACATTAATATTTAGAAAGGTTAAAAAGTAAGTAAAGTATTAATTAGAGAAGAGTTTGTATAATAATTAATTATCAGTAAATATTTTTTTTCAAAAATCAATATCAATATTTAATTTATGTTTTATTTTATAAGTAATTATAAGGAATTATAGAAGTTTAAAATTAGTGAAATTAATTTATGTGGAAGCATAATCATATATCAAGATCTAAAGTGATATGATCAATAATATTAACATCTAAAATGCTAAACAATTAGGACATGATGTGTTAGTATTCATTGAATATACTTGAAAGTTAGCTTTGATTTACATCATGAAACCTAGAATTACAACACAAAGGACCACAACCTAACAACTTAGTTGATAAATCACTAAGTTGTGGAATGAACATGCATATGTACAACATAGTAAATTATGACAAAAATAGAAGAAAGATATAAAATAATAATGATCTTATATCAAGAGAAATTGAAATCACATCTTACATGTACCTAAAAAAAAAAAGTTGAGAATGAGAATTTTGTCAAGCATGTGAGCTCTATTTTTAAGGTACACTTGCCTCGGTCATCATGCCAACTTGAGATGTATAATTAGTCACACTTCATGGTTAGACGGTGCCATAAAAAAGATTAAAAATCTATTTTCTTTGCTATAGCTACCATCAACCTAATATTGATAGATATATTATAACATTAGTAGTTTCATAAATACAATATTTTCCTCTATTGTGATCTAAATATAAAATGAAATATTATTAACGTTGATAAATAATGAAGAGTAAGTGCATGGGACTATAAATGAGTTGTTATAATAAAAAACAACAAAATAAAGGAATCATTTTTTGAAAGTATAAATAATAATATAATGATAAAAGTGTAAGACTGTAAAAAAATGAACTCAAAATAATTTATATAATAAATAGAAATAAGGGATAAATACAAGTATAAAGACCCACAAATTAATGAAGATCAATAGTGAAAAACCAACCTAGAGTAAATGCAATCATGCATTTGAATCTAATTAACATTCAAAATTCTAAAGCATTAACCAATTTTTCAATTTATAAAAATCATAGTTTAACCTCCACCAAGTTTTGCCAAAATTCACTTGCAAAAAGCCTTGGAAGCACAAAAATAACAAAACGACCCATATTCAGAGAATTTTTTAGTTAACTATTATAAATATACATTTATCCCTATGTTAAAATAACCTCCTACCTTTGATTTATTGATATTTCATGGCCATTATTCGATCACCACCGTTATTCAAAATAGAATGTGAAAAATGAGACTAGAAATGAAATTCCCACATCAATAAATTCAAACTTTTAGATGACCAAAACTACATCCTCTTTTACACAATGTCTTTAACACAAAAATCTCTATCTACCCTCTTAGTTATTTGATTGAAAAGATAATAATGGATCATTAACATGACAATGGATTTGAGAATATATCAATGTTGCAAAAAGTTGTCAATGCAACTTTTGCATTTTTTTGTTGTCAAGTGCAATACGAACAGTTGGAAGTTGAAAATTAGTTTGTAACTATTGGGAATTTGTTGGAAATATCTTAAATAGGATTTGTAAGGTCTAACAAAATTTTTAGAGGTGGTTGGAGATGGTGGGTGTTGAAAATATTGAAGTTAGAGTAATAAAACATCTCTATTTTCTATATTTTTATAACATTTTTCTCTGTTATGGTGAATGGTACAGACCTGTACAGTTGTTTCATGGCATGAGACCAATTGAAAATGAAATATAATTTAATCTAATTTCTACTTTTTTTTTTGCACTCAATTTCATTGTGTTTGGAGTGAGTTGTATCTATTTTACTACATACAAGTTTGAAACCCTAGTAGGCTTAAATTGAGTGAGGATAATCCAAATTTGAGAATCTCCATGCAAAGTAACCACCCCTAATTTTTTGATATGTTAAATAATGGCCAAATGGGTATCTGAATCAACTTTTCTTTCTTGGATATCAGTTTTGGTTTGAAAGTTATGATAAAAAAAACCCAATTTGCTGCCCCACCTTAAGCTTAGTCAAAAAGTAGGACAACCAATTTTTGAGGCCTTCTATACAAACAAACCCTATATAATTTTGGGATATGGTTTTAAGTGGTGAAAAATTTATTTGAAAGTTCCTTTATAGTTTGAATATCATTTCCACTTTGAAATTTATGAAGGAAAAACTAGTTTTGAAAGACTACTAGGAGAATAAAGGCTAGTGGGTCAAAACCACCTTTTGATGTTTGTGTTAGAGTAATTGGTTATTTACTTGATTAATTAAACAATGTTTGTTTAATTAATTAAAGTTCCCTCTTATCTCTTTTACACTTAAGCTAACATTAGGTGCATAATAATTAATTATTTTATTAATTATTAATGTGCAAGCCTAGGGTTTTCCTTTTTAGGGTTTTTTTACATTGGATAATACAAAGCTCCACATTTTTGAGCATTCTCTTTGTTGCTTCTCTTTGCTTCTCCTTGTAACAAGTATTCTTCGCTTGTAGAGGTAATTGGGCTCCTATGAAGTTGTATTTGCTCAACTCCTATAGTTTGAAGCTTGAAATTATGATTTTTTGAGATTGGTACAAGGTTTTCCACCCTTGATCTACATAAAATTGGTATTAGAGCCTAAATATTTGGGCAATAATTTTTTTGAGTTCGCATTTTGTCTTTTTGCAGGTTGAATAAAAGAGTCTGGATGCCAAAAGACTGGGCCAAGGGAAAATAAAGAGGTCTAAGGTGAGGTATCATGAAGACAAAAAGAAGAAAGGTGAAAGATACTTGCTCGAGAAAGAAGAATGGAAATGTTGAGAAAATTCATCCATGGAGACTTGCAGAGTAAGGAGGTAACAAGCAAGAAACAAGAGAAAATAAAAGAGAAAAGTGAGAGGAAGAAGAAAGATGAGAGGGAAGAACAAGTGAGTATTCAATAGGAGATAATAAAGTTGAGCCAAGCTTTGGAAGAAATGGAAAAAAGAATGGAACTTTAGATGCAACAGCTTCTTGAGAGAGAGAAACAAGAAAGTGGTTGGCATTTACCAATAAAGAAAAAGGTAAAGTGGCCTATCAAGAAAATCATTCAGAATAGAAGAATGCAAGAGAGAACAATAACACCAGATATTAGAGAATCTTTGTTGATGATTGAAGAGAAAAATCCATCTGAGAAAGAGGTAAGTCATGAATCACAAATAGGTTCTAGTGCTATGTTGAAGGGAAATATGGACATAGTTATGGTGAGTTTTCACCTTCCTTATTACCAATGCAAATGATCAATCATTTTAAGTTGTTTGAAACAAGTGAATTTGAGTCTAATGTGCAAGTTGATCAAGTAGGGAGGGATGTTGATGGGGAAGATAAGGTTGCCATTGCAGATTTTCAATCAGATGTTTCCATGTTGACAAGGTCACTAAAAGAGTGTGAGCAGCAGGGCAAAGAAGGCATAGCTGGTAATGGTGTTACACCAATAGTTTCAGAGGATAATGTTGCCATTGTTATCATCCAAGTGCAGGAGGAAGAGTGTCATCAATTTGATGGGAGGACCGATCTATTTCAATTGCCATTGCACAAGGTATCTCTGGAAGGTGAGTTGCAACATAGTTTATATGCCTGTCATATGTTTTTTCAAGGGTTATCAGTAGTTGTAAGTGGATTTCAGTCCCTTCAAGTTCAATAAATCAAAAAAATAGAGTTTTTTGCTTCATATATACAATATATAGTTCTTGTTTGTAAAAGCATTGTTGAAAGAAGTATTTAGGGGTGCAAATGGAGGACAGGTTTATATTGACAAGTTCAAACATCTTTGTCAAATGTTAAAGAAACCTATGCTAAAGATGAAGAAAGCATGGGATTGTTCCAAAGAAGATAGTGTGTAGAGAATTGAATACATAAAACAAAATATTTTAAGCATGGTTCTCATGATGCTACCTTTTATTCTAGAGGAGCTTGAATGTTTTCTTCCCCGGGAGTATGGTGCAGGGCACCCAAGTCTTCATGTCAAAAGGGGTCAAAGAGTTGGTATTTTATGTTAGTTGAGTAATTTTATTGTAATAAGGTCTTTTAATACAATTTCTTATATTTTTGAGTCATTTGGGGCCAGTTTGTAAAAAGATGTTAATGTTGCAAAAAGTTGTCAATGCAACTTTTGCATTTTTTTGTTGTTAAGTGGAATACGAATAGTTGAAAGTTGAAAATTAGTTTGTAACTATTGGGAAATTATTTTAAATGTCTTAAAAAGGCTTTGTAAGGTATAACACAAGTTTTAGAGGTGGTTGGAGATGGTGGCTGTTGAAAATCTTGAAGTTAGAGTAATAAAACATCTCTGTTTTATTCATTTTTATAACATTTTTCTTTGTTCTGATGAATGGTATGGACATGTACGATATTTTCATGGTGTGAGACCAATTGGAAAATAAATATAATTGAATCTAATTTCTACTGATTTTTGTTGCACTCAATTTCATTATGTTTGGAGCGAGTTGTGTCTATTTTACTACAAAGCGGTCTAAAACCCTAGTAGGCCTAAATTGAGTGAGGACAGTCCAAATTTGAGAATCTCCACACAAATTAACCACCCTTGAGTTTTTTATATGTTAAATAATGGCCAAATGGGTATCTAAATCAAGTTTTTTTTCTTGGATATCAGTTTTGGTTTGAAAGTTATGATAAAAAAACCCAATTTGTTGTCTCACCTTAAGCCTAATCAAGAAGTAGGACAGTCAAGTTTTGAGGCCTTCCATACAAAGGAACCCTACCTAATTTTGGGATATGTTTGTAAGTAGTGAAAATGGTATATGAAATTTCCTTTACAATTTGAATATCATGCCCACTCTAAAAGTTATGAAGGAAAAACTAGTTTTGAAAGGTTACTGGGAGAATGAAGACTAGTGGGTCAAAACCCACATTTTGATGTTTGAAGCTTGAAAGTTTGATTGTTTAAGATTGGTACACCCCTGATCTACATAATTTATTGAATATTTTTTTCTTAATTAAGTTTTGAAGTAAAACCAATTACAATTTAGACATAGGCAGACCATATACAACATAACATTTTTTTTATGTATCAAAATTCAATTTATTTATTTTGTTGGATCAAGGACATCAATACCTAGAATAGACATATTTTTTCCGCATGTGTAGAACAAAGAGCTTTTTTTTTGGTGAAAAAACTACATTCACAACAAATAAAAAATAAATATAATAATCAAATTAAATATATTTAAAATTATACTTTTTGGGAAGCTTATAATAAGGAATACATACTTAAAAATAATAAAATTTAGATGAATTAATTTGATCCCCCAAAAGGTAAATCAAAAGTGGTTTTTTATCAACATTTTGATAGGTGTAAAGGAGACTCCATTATAGGTATGGTTTAAAACTAGCAGGGTTCTATCCAAGGGGGTTTGATCCAAGGGGGTTTGATCTAAGGTGGTTTAATCAAATCCTCTTCAATTAGAATCCTTTAAATGGAAATTTTCAAGGCTTAAATCATTATATTTTCTAAAATTATGTGATTTTAGAAAAAGTCAAGATGTCCCAAAAAGTGTAAACCACTATTGTGGGATCACCCTTACATTAACTAAACAAAACCCCTTTGAACATACCTTATCCCATTTGCATTATGTTCATAAGTTTTTAGTATAATGCAACTTGCTAACCTTATGAAGCTTGAAGTTTCAACCCTTTTTCATGGCCACCAAGCATAACACACTTTTTTTGCCTATGGTTCCTTGTTTGTTCATAAGTTCTTAGCATAATGCAGCTTGTTAAGCCTTATGAATCTCGAAGTTCATATTGTGTGGTGCCTTAAAGGTATAACTTTGGTATAGTATGGGAGCCTAATAAGATTATCTCATTTGCCACCTGAGCTTGCTAAGCCTTATGAAGCTCGAAGTTCATATTGTGTGCTTCCTTATTAAAGTTATCAAAGGTATAACTTTGGTATAGTATGGGATCCTAATAAGATGATCTCATTTTCCATCCTTGAGGGCTCACCTAGTGGACAATGAATTTCATTAGCCTGTGTGAGTGTGCATTGTTTTTTGCATAGTGGACAACGAGTTCCACTTGTAAACGTTTTTGGACAAACAACTGAGGCGTGTTCCATATCGCATTGGATAGTCGAGGCTTGATCCTTTTCCATCCCTTTTTCTTTTCCTTTTTCCCTTTCTATGAGTCTTTGGCATTCTATGATTAAGTATCTTGTCATTGCAACATATATATGTTTAACATAGGCATGTGTCTCCTTGTGCCTTTTTTGGCTTTGCAATGAGATCTTAGATCTTGGAGGCTTGATCCTCCTCCTCAATCTCTATCATCTTATCCTTCCAACGATTGTATAATTAGACCTCTTTGATTGTCAACTTTAATGTGAGTTTGACGTAGGGTCATTCTCTCACTAAAGTGGGGGCTAAATGTAGTGTAGAAAAATGTAACCCTTTACATTTTCTCACTTGTTTGGGCCCTCCTAATTTAAAATGGAATTAATAACACCTTAATTTAGTGTTGTTAAATGTACCCCTTTACATTTACACACTTATTTTGGCCCTCTTAATTAAATTGAGCTTAATCACACCTTAATTAGCCCTTTAATTCATTTACAAGCCTATTAAATTACATTTTTCGAAGAGGAAACTCGACAATAATTAATGCCTAAACATAACACTTTACATTGAGAAATGTGTGTTCCAAGTATAGGGACCTAGGATCCATTCGCCCATGGGTGAATGGGTCTTCCCTGTAACGCCCCGTCATGGAACCCAGGGAACAACACGTAACTACTGCTAAACACCTGAATAATTTAAAAAAAAAACATTTAACATGTAAACATTACCATAACATGAACGTTCTTGGGTTCCACAACTACGCTATGAAAGTAAAACAAGAAGTACAACACATCAAGTACTATAACAAGTAACATAAGAATATACCATAACAAGATTACATTATCAGTAAGAGTTTCATTACAAGTTCAATTACAATAAACGAGATTGTGACAAATCTCGATACATCCCAAGTCATAATAAAATGAAACCTCATGTCAACATCATGAGTGAGTACAATAAAGAGAGTGTACAAGTATAATTGATGACCAAGTCCATGAGCATGTCCAATGAACAACTCTGTGAATAATGTGTATCTAGGAACCTACCAAGAACAAACTTGTCTTGAACAATATCACCTACAAGGGGACCCAATGGAAGAAATCCTCCCAACCGTGTGGAGCTCGAAAGGTCACCCCCTATGCTAGGAGACAGTAATAGGTCCTCAAGTCAACAAACATCAAAGTATAGAAGTATACAACACATGGTCGACATACACATGATGACATCACAACCACATGACAACTAAAATAATCCCAGAGGAACGCCATAAACACAGGTGACTCTACAAAAGAGACCCAACATATGTACAAGGACAAGAGTGTCATCACATAAACGTAGTAGGTTACCTTGGAGAATCTTCCTAGGTTACCGACCCTCTACCAGAGTTACCCTGGCAACCTCTAATGATTTTTGACCCCTAAATGAACTTATGTGGTATCGAAACACTTCTCGAAAAGACAAAGTGTTCGATTATCCATTCTAGGCCATCTCAACCTACTTTAACCTAAACAAGCAATAAAGTAAAAGGCGAGGCAAAACATTATCTGAGTTATCAATTATCACTACCCAACCCCTAAAATTTTAAAGTTTAGTTATCACTAAATTATACACTTCCGAGAGGTTACCCATGCAACCACTTTTGGGTCCGGCCCCTAGCGAAAGCTACTCCTCCTAGGTACAACTCACCGACTGAAAATGGCCACATAGCGTGCATGCATGAAAAAACATCCTTTCACATAGACCCAAAAATGATCTGAAGGATACCATGACATTACAAATATCAAATAAAAGAACTACCCATCATGCTTGGCTTAAGTCAAAGTCAAATCGAGCAATTACAATGATAACCAATCAAACTTAAACAAATTAAATCACTGAAAAATGCCTCTGGAAGATTTTAAAAGAAAACTGAATAGTACCACTTAAATTTCAATGATATATAAGTCAAAATGCACAACAGACCAAAGCATGATCATATCACATCCATGTCGATTACTTAATACATAGGATTTCTTATTTAGTAATCTTTTAACTTATCAAGAAATTAAAGTTCAAAAGATTATAATTGATAAAATTAAAATTTCATATCTATTATTTTCTAATAGACAAGATAAAACAGTATTCCTTCTTACAACAAATACTATATTTAATTTCTAACATTTAATCATCAAACCATTCTATCGCTATGCAAATATGCTAATTTATATTGAAATCCTTTGTACATATAAAGTTAGCATGCATATAATCTTCCACAAATCTCTATCTAACTAAAGTTCACAACATAACAAAGTTGAACCATTATATTCATAATTAAAAGAACTCAGCAGTAAAGCAGACTAATTAATCACCACTTAAGAAATACACAAAAATTGGATACTTATAATAGACGCAAGGAAGTTAACATGCATGAAATAGAATAAGATGATAATTCACACCCACCAAATATTGTATAGGATGATTTCACCAAGAAAAGAGTGCATTTAGCATGTGAATAACGAAGTGAGTTAAGGAAGGATAAGGAAAATGTGAAAGGTATTCCCACACATGCATCGCCATACAATTTAAAATACTCAACCACTCCCAACTAAAAGTAACATATACTCATATAATGGTCTAAGTAAGATTTAAAACAAAAGACTTCCAAGTCTCAAATGATTCTAAACTATTATGCATGAATAAGCATGCATACAGGAAACTATTCACGTACAACCAATAGTGCACATAGAGAAAGAAGTACAAGAAGTCAAAATCAATCACAGTACAAATCATGCACTAAGCCATGCGATATAGGGAAAAAAATTGGGGTTGAGAAAAAATCAATTTATAGAGATAGATCTTCATTTAGTTTGCTAATGGATCTACAAAAGCACAAATGATATAAAGGAACGATTACCAAGTCTCAACCAAATCAAACAAATGTTGCCAAAATATTCATAGTCGCATGCAACATAGAAGCTCATGCATTACAATAAGTGACTGTACGATTTGAACAAATGTGCGCATTTAAAAAAAGAACAAACGCATTTAGAAGGATAAACAAGCACTCAAAACAAATATAAAACATAAGAACCAGGAGTGAGGACTGTCGGCCTGGGAGTTCGCAAAAGATCATACACAAGGAGATACGAGATACAAATCAGAACAAAAGAAAGGAATTTCACAGCAAAAAGATAAGGACAAACAGAGAGAGCATTAGTCTCTAAGATTACTCTATCTCATTGCCAAAAGTTCGTTAATCCAAAAGAAATAGTAAAGAGCTGTCAGGAAAAAAAAAAAAAAAGAATACTCCAATACACTAACCCATGCGAGCTTAGACAAAATTTTTAAACAATACTTATTATTTCGTTCCAAGGACAATTGAGAAATCACATCACCGACGATACAATACTGAAGTAGCAAGAAAATATAATAAGGAATCTACATAAAGGTTATGTAGCGCAGGATAAAACTGAATAAAGAACAAACCACATATATTAAATATAGGTTACACATCAAAAGAACAACAAATGCTCGAGTTCAGATCCAAGCAATACAAAGATTTTTTGACGATCACATCAATTCATTTTTAGAGTATTTTCTAGGTTTTCTTTTCTCCATAAATTTCTTTTTTTTTGATCAAAATCGTTTGATAAATTTTCATTTTCTATCTTGTGCAGGTTCAATCACGCAATTCAGCAAAAAGAACAAGAAACCAATTTTGTAATAACATTTAAAGTTTTAGATCCAAGAACTTAAATGAAATTTTAGAAAAGAACCTGGTATTCTCCTTCGATTTGCAACAAACAATGAGACCAAACACATGATTCCAAACACAATATCCTAATCAGCTTGAGCAATTCCTCTAGATTACAATCCTCCAATTTTCTAACCAAAACCCAAACAAAATATATAGAGAGAAATGCTTTTCCAAAAACTATCGTGAAAACCCCAAAACTTTTCTCCAAAAATAATTATCGCCCAGAAAACTTTTTGCTTCCTATGCTATATCATTCATTTTAGATCACAATGCAAATCCACACCCTTAATTGATAGTTTGCATGCAATTAATCAACAAGTTCAACTTTTCCAACATAATGTTCAAAACAAGATATTTTGCAAATTTAATCCACAACTACTTGTTATAATTTATCAGTTTTGAAACATTAAAGTTGCACAATCAAAAAAATTACACATAATTATTCTTCCACAAATATTATATTTTAATAATCCTTAATAAATTAATTCCTTTAATATTTCAAATAAAATTTCAAATTAAATATAATCATTCATAACCTTAATTCTAAAATGCAATTATTCATTGTTAAACCCAATACATAATAATTAAGCCATTTAATTAATCTAAACAAATCAATATTAACCACAACAAACATAAAATGATATGACGAAACAACGAATAACATGACAAAACATACATCAACAAGACAAACGGGTAAGGAACAATACTCGTTCTTTCCAAAAAGATGGCTCATGATAGAGGACTAGAACTATCTCCCATTAACAAATTTCATTGGGCCTTGGCACACTCAGACTTGACGAAGCAGGTGGAGTCGATGCCTATACCTACAAGCTGTATCAAACTGCATGATCAACCAAAACAACATATATATCAGAAGACACACCATGAAGAAGAATCGAAGCGTAGCAGGGTACTCACAAATGAGTAATGCTACACTGTCTCCGCCACCCGAACTGACATAAAACATTATATCAAACATCAATTTCATCATAGTACCATCATTAACATTCAAAAACAACATATACCGCAATGCACACATAACCATAATATTGTCATCATATGAAAATAACCAGATGATCATAAAGTCAAGTATATCATCTACTGAGTGTAGCAACTAACATATAATCCATAACATAGTGCATTAAAGTAATATAGTCTCAAAACAACTGAATGACTAACAACAACTCTAAAACACTAAAATAGCAATGTCATCCGGAGGGTCACTACACTTCCCTAGACCATTGGAACTAAATTTAAATTATGTTTTTGATGGCATTTTAACATTTCTAAATCCATAATTCAATTTCGGCTTGTGATATTTGAATTATGGGAAATTAAGGATACACACCTATAAATGCAAGGTTATTTCACTAAGTTTCACCTAGAATTTTTATGTGAATTCACAAGAGCTAAGGTTTATTGTCAAGGGCATTCAAGATAAAATATATCAGAGATTTATTGCAGCATTCAAGATCTATTCATCATGTCAAAGTATTCTTGCATCATGCATGTTTTTGGAGATAACATTTTGATGTAGATTTCAAGATCTATTCAAGCATTCAAAGCATTAATTTCAAGTGTCAGGATCCACATCCAATTAAGCCATTTCATGCAAGTTGCAGACCTCCTAAGATCTCCATTATCAAGGTTTCATTCAAGGGTTTATTGAGTGGTAACATAGCTTTGTTCATTCTTCATTCCCTCTTTCAATTCATTATTTGAATTCAAAGTTTGATTACCAAAATGGGGTTTAACCAAGGCGAACCCCCATTCACCAAAACAAAACATTTTTCTCTCTTGTGTGTGTGATTGCAGATTTAGGTTGAAGAAGACTTGAAAACCTTTTAAAGTGCAAGATTTACAAAGTTGTCAAAGTTGTCGTCAAATTACGAAATCTAACCTACATATTTGATTTTCAACATTGAAACTTGGATAAATCAGAAGCTACAGATTTGCACCAGAGGCTCTCAAAAGATTGTTGAAACTCGTGTACTTGGACCCATTTTCCTATGGGCGATTAATGAGTCTCAAACCAACTTCCAGAAAACACTTTTGGTGATTGGTACATATATTTTTTCCCTTCTCAGATATGCATTATGTTTTCTAGTTCTGCAAATATTGAGTTTAATCTTCAAGTTTCAAGTGTTAGATTGTATTTTGGAGTTGATTTTCTATTTTTTAGTTTTTCTCCCCAAAGTGCTATTTGGCCTTGACCCTCGTTCTTCAATCATAAGGAAATCTAAAAATTCTTACTTTCGGTTGATTCACCTAAGGTTTGATAATCTATTCATTGTGGGGATCTAATTTCCTAATGAAAGAAAGGAAAATAGGTTCCTCAACCTCACACATTCTAAAAACCAATATTTTTATTGTTTCACAAATTAACCAACTCCTAATACCTCAGCCACTAAACCATACATATAGGCATGAGGGAAGTTTTATTAAAACAAGGACTCTAAACTAAAACTATAAATCACCACTCCCTATATATCAGATCATGATAAAGAATAAGCAATCTATAACTAAAAAAGGAAGAAGAGTCCAAGTAGAACTGAGACTCTATTGTAACAAAACTAGAACGTGGACTGTTTGAATCAATCACATTAGACTCCTAACTGCAACAAGGTTCTTTTCCTTCAACATATTTATTGAACATCATAATGATGCACAATCATCTTCATTAAATGCCTCCATTTTATAGTTGTTGCACTTAGTTTATTCTAGAACCTCCCCTACTTTGTTGTCTGGGAAGTGGGAAATCCTTTGGTTGTGGGCTGCACCTCGTAGTTGTTGTGAGCTACGGTCTACCTCCTCTAGGCTCCAAAGAGTTAGTTCACAAAACATGTACACAATACTAACAACCATATCTAAGCATAGATATCCATTATAATTAATACACATCCACACATAAAATATGCAATGACCATCACATCATAACCATATTTCCATATAATTTAAATCGGGTTCAAGGTTACATAATAAGCATAAAATATAGCATAGTGTAGGAGTACGTATAAGATAAATGTTTGGTAATGTCTATGAACTTGCATAAATACATAAGAAAATAATCTAATGACTGGACTCATCAAGACTTATCATGCATTCTCTTTTTAGGGTTTGTTCATTGTTTGATCTTGTGGCTTGTGTTTTGCACAATTCTAACTTTGTGGAATCCACATCAGTCTCACTCAAGACACACTTATTGGGTAGACATAAGACTCTTTTGATTATATTACGCACTTGAGGATTTTTCATTAAGAAAAAAACAAAGGAAGAAATTCACTTTAGTGATGAGAGGCTTGAGCCAAAGAGAAGACGAAGAAGGGGGGTAGGTAAGGGAGAAATAAGCTATAAAAAAATAAATCACATTGAGTAACAACCTAAGGAAGAGTTGGCCTAAACAATCTCATAGTTGAGGCTTATTAAGGAACATGAAAAAAACCAAAAGGTTTTGAGCTTGTAGAGAATAAGGGATGTAATTAGGAAGGAAGAGGTATTTCCAATATCTCATCAAGTTAAAATTCTCTAAGTAGTCCACCACCTAAGCACCCATAGAATCCTTCAACAAATTACACATAGTTACAAGCCACTCTAAAGATTCCAAAGGGTGATCTTATAGCCAAATATCATCCTAGAATGAAATATTTTTGCCATCCCTAATTTCTCATTTAATTTTTTTTCAATGTGAATCTACTTTTATATAGACACTTCCATATGCAAGACACTCCCAAGAAAGATCATAATTTGAGAGGAAAGAGAGCTAGTTGTTCACTTACAAATATTTCTAGATCTAATTATAGTATTCCTTTCTGTGCTTTCCTCTAGCAATCTCCAACCTACCTTAGCAATAAGGGTTGAATTATTATTTTTAATTTTTATAATCCCCAAGCCTCCTCTATTTTGGGGAAGGCACATTGAATTCCAATTACCACGTGGGATCCTTCTTTTCTCCTTTACCCCTATCCAAAGATACATTTTTATATTTTATTTAATTTATCAGCTACTTGTGAGGGTATTCAAAATTGAGACATGAATTAAACAAGGACATTGTAGAGGGTACATTTGAAAAGCTTCAATTTTTCTGCATGACTGAGAAAAATATCTTTCCAACCAATGAGTTTCCTATGAAATCTTTCTAAAATACATGGCTTGTAAAACTTAGGTACCTTTCCCTTAAACATAGACAAGACTAGGTAAATTGTAGATCAATATTGTCTTTGACATACCATAATATTGACCATCTTCATTTTCCTTTCTAGAGGGGTGCTAATAAAGAATAAACAATTTTTGTCTAGGCTCACTATTGGTTCGATGGATTCTCATAGTCTTACAACATTTTAAATTTCTAAGTATCAACAACTAAAGCCTCACCCATCAAAATGGTATCATCAATAATAATTAATCTATAATATGAGGCACCAATGGTGACATCTTGAAACCTTTTAAACCCCCTAACACTGTATCTTTATTAAGGATTTGGGTTAGTACTTTTGCAAAGAGGATGAATAAGAATGGGAAAATAAGGTTTTATTATTTAAGCCATCTGTTGCTTCCAAAGAAACCTATAAGAAGATAATTTTTAGGAAGATATAACCTAGGAGAAGAGATAAATTCCTTATTAAACCTCTAAATCTTTGGAAAAATCAAAATATTTCCATAACTTTGTTGAGAAAGAGATATGAAATGTGATAGTAGGATTTTTTCATATCACCATATATGAAGTGGATAAATTCATGTATGATGATAATAGAGTTCAATTTTTTTTACCTATTAGAAAAACCACTTTGTTGTAGATATAAAAGGTCATCAATGATCACTTACATCCTTATAGGAATAAGTTTCATGAAAATATTGTATATAGAATTGCATAAGCTTATAGGTCTAAAACCAACAAGGTTAACAACACTATTTGTTTGGAACTAGTAACAAGAAATTATTATTGTTTTCCTTGAGAGCTTGACCTAAAGAGAGGAACTCTTGATCTACATCAACATCTTTGGAAATAATATTCTAGAATAATTGAAATAACAAGTGGATAAACCCATTTGGTCCTAGTTTCTTGTTTCCTTAAAAATAGTGAACACCAAATTTTACTTCTTCCTTCATTAGTAGAGCTATCAACGATTCATTCTCCCTTTCAAAGATAATAGAGGGTGCAATTTCCAATAGTGTCTTCCTCTTTCTCATATCAATAGAGTTATCCTTAGATAATAGGTCTTCAAATAATGCAACAAATTTCTTTCTAATACACTCCTCATCTAAACAAAGATCTTGGTTGGGTCTTGACTATCCTTAGTTCTATTAAAAGATCTATATTTCATGGTGCTTAGGTTTTAAAATTAGTTTTATTTTCAATTTCCTTTAGCCATAGTTACCCAGATTTATGTGTCCTAAATGTTTCCTCAATGACCATTAGAGAATGATTTTGAAAACCATGGATTTCTCCTAAAAATATTTTAAGTTGATACCTTTTGTTTGAATTTCCATTTAAAGGGCTTCCAACTCCACACATTCCTCTTTCTTCTTAGTGAAGACGTTTTTGAATGTGAATTTTTTCATTTCTTAATATTTTTCTAAACATCTTTTTAGATTTTAGCTATTTTATACAAGATAGAGCCATCAACCTTAATGCTCCACTATTCCTCAATTATTGAAAATACTTTAAGATAATGAAGCCACATGTTCCCAAATTTGAAAAGAAACCCACTCCTCATTTGTCACTAAGTACAAAACCAAAGGAGAGTGATTTGAAATATACACAAAAGAGTAGAAAAACCACATGGGAATGAAAAAATCCAATTTAGGGAGTTGAGGATATGATCAAGCTTATTTGGATGAAGGAAGAGATGATTCTCCAATTTTAACAAGTGAAGTTTGAACATTTTAACTCTACATCCAATAAAGAAAAAGAGAATATAAAGGAAGATAAATCATCTATACTCTCCAAATAGGATTAAGAGCCACCCCTTTTTTTTATGAAAGATAGAGAGGTATTGAAATATCTTGCAACTACCTATTTAGGGTTTCAATTAAATGTATAAATTTCATTAGCTCAAGCCAAATATTTTTCTCTCAAGAGGAATTGGGGGCGTAAATAGAGAAAATCAACGAATAATTTTCCTTTTGATGAGAGAAGATGATAGACAAGTGATGAGGAGAAGAAACAAGGGGTGAAATTGAGATAAAAGCATGATTCTAGATGGGGTCAAAGCCCCTTGAAGAATTGAAACCATCAACACCTAGACAAGAGCCTTCCTTCAAAAAATTTAGTAGGACTGTTAAAACAATCCAAAGAAATTTTGGTTTCTTGTACTAAATAGAAGCTTGGAAAATTTATTTTCCTAAAGTTGACAAGTATTTATCTAGTTTTATTATGTTATTTGAACACTTGATATTCTAAGAAATTAGTTCCATTTCTTTGATTTAGGGGTGAAACTAGAACTTGTCATCTTTAACGTACCTTGACTTCCATCACAAAATTCTTTAGAGGTTTCTCTCTCCCCAATTTCTCTATGATTCAACCTACTATACTTTGATAAGTAGGAGGTTTCTTCCACAACATGTCAAATTATGATATTGCTATTAGGATTCAACCGTGTAGTTTTCGAGTCAAACTCATTGACCCATGATTCATGAGTAGTGGTTCACATGAACCCAACTCTCATGATAATGAATGGCCCACTTAGCACTCATTGCATCTAGGTGATGCTCACAAAGGTGAAGCATTGGTCTATCCCGGGAGGTCACCCATCCCAGTACTACTCCAGCTCAAGCACGCTTAACCATAAAGTTTCCCCCAAGATTAAGCTCACTTAGCTTGCTACCCCATTTGCAAAACCTTCAACAAGTGTTATGCCTTATGAAACATTCATTATAGAGCCCACTTTAGCTCATCAATTGATAAGTAGGAGGTTTCTTCCACAACGTGTCAAATTATGATATTGCTATCAAGATTCAACCGTGTAGTTTTCAAGTCAATCTCATTGACCCATGATTCATGAGTAGTGTTTCACATGAACCCATCTCTCATGATAATGAATGGTCCACTTAGCACTCATTGCATCTAGGTGATTCTCATAGAGGTGAAGCATTGGTCCGTCCCGGGAGGTCACCCATCCCAGTACTGCTTCAGCTCAAGTGCGCTTAACCACAGAGTTTACCCCAAGGTTAAGCCCACTTAGCTTGCTACCCCATTTGCAAAACCTTCAGCAAGTGTTATGCCTTATGAACCATTCATTATAGAGCCCCTTTAGCTCATCAATTGATAAGTAGGAGGTTTCTTCCACAGCGTGTCAAATTATGATATTGCTATCAGGATTCAACCGTGTAGTTTTCGAGTCAAACTCATTGACCCATGATTCATGAGTAGTGGTTCACATGAACCCATCTCTCATGATAATGAATGGTCCACTTAGCACTCATTGCATCTAGGTGATGCTCACAAAGGTGAAGCATTGGTCCGTCTCGGGAGGTCACCCATCCTAGTACTGCTCCAACTCAAACGCGCTTAACCACAAAGTTTCCCCCAAGGTTAAGCCCACTTAGCTTGCTACCCCATTTGCAAAACCTTCAGCAAGTGTTATGCCTTATGAACCATTCATTATAGAGCCCCTTTAGCTCATCAATTAATAAGTAGGAGGTTTCTTCCACATTGTGTCAAATTATGATATTGCTATCAGGATTCAACTGTGTAGTTTTCGAGTCAAACTCATTGACCCATGATTCATGAGTAGTGGTTCACATGAAACCATCTCTCATGATAATGAATGGTATACCTTTTTATTATCAAAACTAGTGTCTACTTATTTCCTTTCATTCCTTATTTTCTTGGCCATAGAGGGGATGGGAGATATTCTATCATTTATAGATACTAATTTTTTCCATCTTTCTCCTTTTTTTTTTGAGTAGATAGACTTGTCAATGAGGCATTAAGTTTTTTAAGGTTTATTATTGAAGGGTGTTTACAATATGTCAATATTCAAATTCAGATCAAAAGACCATTCATGGTTACTCATAGTATTTTCATGGTTCTAAGAGATGTACTTTTTATAATAAAAGCTTATTATTTATTTGTTGTAGTTGAAAACCCAAAGTAGAGGATAATAACTCAATAGATTCTGTATTTGATTCTATTGGGGGATCCAACATTTCTCCATTTGTATTCTTTGGGATAGGAGAAGCTTGCATCAAGGAGATTAAAGATGCCTTAATCCTTACTGGAATTGAGGTGCAAACTATCCCTCTTTGAAAACAAGGGAAAAGGGATAAGACACCTTGATCTTAGAAGAGGGATACCCCAACTCACCATCAACATTAACTACCTCCTCCTCAACTCTCCATCTCAAAGGGTTGTTTCTCACATGATGACCTAGTTGATGGCAGGCAAAATAAGAGAAGAGGTGTTTTTCAAAGATAATTTGCTACTTGCAAGTGCCATACTTTAAGAAAAGAGAAATCTCAAAAGAGAGAACTAAGTCTTAATAAATATTGACATGGATTCTAGAAAATGCTAGAAGCTTCCTAGTCTTGGTCACTAGGCCAATCATAACTAGTTGAATTAAAGAGTTGGCTAACCCCTAAAGAATCTTCTCTTCCAAATTTTCCAAGGGGAGTCCAAGAAGGTTTTCGAAGATCAAAGCCACATTGACATTATTTTTTGAGGGTCAAAGCTAGGTGACCATTTCTTGAGGAATAAATTGGCTCTCCCCAAGATCTAAGGACCCTTAACTAAAGTGCTCACCAAATCCTCTTGGAAAGAAAAGGGGAACATAAAGAATAATTTAGCCATAGTAGATATATCCATTTGAACCTTGATTGACCATTTTTTAATCCATCCATGCCCTAACTAAATCTATATTTATCCATAGATCCATTTTCTTTCCCTACTAATGGATTTCCCATCTTTGTTGCTACTCTATCAACCATAATATTTGGGATGCAAAGGGCAAATTATCTAATCACACAACTAGGGGCTAAAGTAATTGTTGGGTCCAAAACACAACCTTTCCCTTTTATAGGGTTGAACCTCCATGTGACTTGTACCACCCCTTGAGGCAATACGACCTTTAGAGATAATTTCAAAGGGCTCACAACTAAATGAGAATCTACCTAAATGTTAGGTAGGTCTAAAGGATATGATGGAGATGACACCAAGTGGGTAGTAGTTAAAAATACCACTCACGACTCTAGTAGAATCAAGGATCCCTTGATCTTGGCCTACAATCAAAGGATCTTTGCCATCATTGGGTCTAAAAATACAATTTTCCTACTTAGAATTTTATATAGCTTGATAATGTTGCATTGACATAAAATAAGTTTGTTCATTTTTTTGTCAATTTATATGTTCTACAGTACAAGTCAAGCCAGTGACAAATAGTTTTTCATTTTTGAATCTTATCTTATACTCTAAAAAGCTACCATTAAGGCATATTGTTGATGCTTAATCTAAACCCCACTTAGTAAGCCAAATGAATCACTAAGTTATGAAATATATATAATTACTATTCTTTAGAACCCAAATTGTTACCAAGTGGTCATCCTTAAGACTATTGTTAAGTGAAGCTTTCTTATTTTACAGTTGATAAGCTCTTGATATAATTTCATATAAAGTGATAAAATTTACAATTTATTCAATTCTTTAATACATTAATTGTAATTGTAATTTTATAATAGAGTATTTAAATATCTATCAATTGAATCAATTGGTGAGGATGAGGATATGTTTCTTTCTTATGCTATTCATTAAGATTCCAATCTTCTAGAAATATAACTAATCTATATTTGACCCCTATATAACTTTGATAGACCAACTCCCCTTAAATATTTGTAGTAATTTAATTAAAAAACAACTTACTTTAGATTTAATTACTCATCATATTATAACTCACTAAAAAAATAGCAATATTTAAAAGATCTAATCAATTAAAAAACAAATGAAAAAATATTTATTTTTATGTCTTTTCTAATGTTTGTCTCAAATTAATTCACTAATAATTTAGACACTTCATTTTATACTCGATAATGACTTGATAGTTTGATAAAAACGTAAATTAAAATTTATAATATTTGAAAGCTTGATTTCATATTTATTTAATTTTAATCTTTTCAACATTATAGCCATAATGGCATCGTGATGGAGTATTATACTTTTCTTAGCCAATTTTCAATCCATGTAATTAATTACTTGATTTATGAGAAATAATTATTAACCATGGAGTCCCATCATTATTATGGGTAGCAAGGTGGAAGTGTGGAAAATAATTTTCCATTTCTAGGAGGTTTCAAATGTAATGATTATTATCTAAAATAATATATATAGAAAAGTTTGAAAGTAATTTAATTTTAATTTGTTTTTATAAAAAAAATATTTTATATATAAAGTCATTTTTATGGATGTAGAATTGATCTAAATCAAATTTATTAATGCGAAAATGATTTTTAAATTTTGAAAATTAAATTAAAAATAGATTTGAATTGATCTTTTTTCATTTAATTGTTATGAGTAATTTTATTTTTTTATTTTTAAATTACACGTTAGAATGATAGATAAAAAGATTAAACCTTAATTTATTAAAATCATTGAGAGATATTTCAGATTTAACATGCAAGTTTTATTACGCTTGCATCATTACAAAAACATGACTTCTTGATGCTTTCAACCATTGTTCTATACTATCAATTTATTAACACATGTTTGTTTAATGGGAAATGATTCTAGCTGAAAAAATATTAAACTTTGATATAAATTTTATTGCTATTCAAATATGTGAAAAAGGTTCAAATCCACTTACAATATTCAATTCTATAATGAATGTAAACCAAAATAACAAATGCTAACTTATCAGTTTCAAAATGATTATCTAATAACTTATAATATTTTAACACATTAAAGAATCAATCGACAACATCTATAATATCAAATCTTCATTAAAACTAAAAATTAGTATAATTATTATATTTAAATTTTATTCATATATTTTGATAAATTAACCAATCCCAATATATTAATTCTATTTTTTAATTTAATATAAAATAAAATAATTTATATAGATATAATTTACCCCTACACATATTTTACAATATATTTGCATAGGAATATTTATAGTTCTCTTTAATAATTAAGTAATAATGAAGAAATATTTGATCATTATCACATGAAACATAGTGGTAACACCTAAGCAAGCCCCATGAGTTTTACTTAATCACTTTATTTTTAACGATTAATACAATGCATGAGTTATGTGCAATGCTAATTTATTTCTTTAATATATATTAATTAAATAATGATTTACATTAGATAGAATTTTGATCTTTTTAATTTTTTATCATAATTTTAATAAATCAAAATAATTCAGATTAATAGTTCAAGAGGATTTTAATTGATTTTATGTCAAATTGAATTATTTATTATATTATTTGAGTAAATTTATCTATCATATTATATTTATGTTAAATGGCGGAGCAAATACAAAGAACCACATCAAATCATTATTGCTCAATAAAAACATTAAATAAGTTTTATTAATGATTCATTTGATTGATTACAATGTTCATTGCAAATTCTTATAAAGCATCACATTCCTATGAATAACCACCACATATTCCCTTATAGGAATAACTCCCTAAAACTAACAACTAACTATTAACTAATTTATTAAATGTAAACTTTAATTTCCTAACAACCCCCCTTAAAGTTTAAATAATAAAAAATAAAATTTAAAAGTGTAAAAAGTGTAAACCTTAAATTCCTAACATATCCCCCCCTTAAGGTTTACATTACAAAAAGAAAACCAAAATATTGTATCAACATCAACCTAAACTTCTTGGTCTAAGAAAATGGTTTGATTAGCCAACCCTGCATCAACATCAACCCAAACTCCTTTGTCTAGGAAAATGTCTTGAGCATCAACCCAAACTCCTCATATCTGGGTAAATGTTCTAATTATCCAACTTTGTATCAACATCAATCCAAACTCCTCATGTCTGGATAAATATGTTTATTGTCCAACGTTTACCTATGAATCGAGACACATTCCACTATTCACAAGAAAATCACCAACTAATTGTGAATCACGATTAACTCCATTATCCACAGTAATACTCCTCCATTTGTAGATCGAGACTTACTCAATTATCTATAAATACACACCTACAAAATTATGGATCGAGACACACTCAATTATCCATAAATGGTTTGTGGATTCAACTATCCATGGACCAACAACAACTCACCAAGTTTGTGGATTCAGTTTTCCATATACCAACAACTCACCAAGTTTGTGGACTTAGTTATCCACAGACCAACAAAACACTACATGCCCCATCTTGCTCTTGAAAGGACTACAAATGAAACAAATGCTTCTCATACAAGAATCATCTCTAAGCGAGAAGCTAGTTCGAGGTGATAGATGTCCTCCTGCCTCCATTTCCTTCAACCTCTGATATGACCCTATTATTCTTTAACCATTTGATGTCTCATTAGACTCTTCCATAGAACAACCATTTGAATTTGAAATCTCTCACGAGTGTAACATGGATGGCTTGAAGAACATGAACATTATGCAAGAAACCATGTATTGTGTGGTCATGATAAAATTTTCAAGATGCTTGGATACACCTTTTTACACAATAAATCAAAGCACATTAACCTCATTTAATTCCAATTTTAATAAAATAGTCCCTCCATTACTTCTCTTTTCTCCAAAAGAAATTCAACCTCCAACAATCAAGAAAAATAATGGACAATCATAAATAACTTTGCAAGTGTTGAACCATTCACCTCTAGCAAAATACTAGGTCTCCTTAACCAAACCCTAAACCTTTTAGCACTTTAATAAAAAAAATTACCTATAGCTCCTTATTTCACGTACTTTCACTCATACAAAATGTGAAGTCTTCTACACTTTTACCACCACTTCAAGTGAAATTATTTTCACCTAAAATATCCACATAGATATCTACTAATTTAATTTAAATTTCAAAATATTTCAAAATTTATCAAACCTTCAAAATTATATTCATAAATGTTGTTCTTCTTGAATCTTGATGTGGGCCTCCCAATCAGACAACAGAATCACGAAGGTCATTTCCAAAATATCAACGTAGTAAATTATACCATTATAGACATTCTTTGTAGTGTCCCTCCAGTGGATACTATTTGTTTCAGTTTGCTTTGACTGTTTGTTTGTCGTTTAGCTGCTTTGGATGCTATATTACATTATTTCAATTATGAAATTGATGTTATGTTAGTTGTTGTACTTTGTTGATGATACATTTGACATCATGATCATCTGGTTATGTTCGTACGATGACATTATTATAGACACGTGTGTGTTATGGCTTATGTTCTTTATGGCTATTAATGAGGTTATCATGATGTAATTGATGTTTATGTTATAATAATTCATGTCAGTCTTGGTGAAGGAGACAATGCAACATTACTCACTTGTGAGTACCCTACTACGCTGCGACTTTTCTTCATGGTGTGTTTGTTGATATATGTTGATATGTTTGACAAATGTCATTTGATGCAGTTTGCAGGTACAGGCATCGAATCCACCTGCTTGGTCAGGTTTGAGCATGCCAAGACCCAATGGAAATATGTTGATTGGAGATAGTGTCTAGTCCTTTGTCGTAAGCCATCATTCTTGATGGAACGAGTAACCACTTGTTACCCGTTTATGTTTTTCGTTCGTTTTGTCATGTCGTTCATATGTTCGTCATGTTAGAAATTGACTTGTTTAAATTAGTTAAATGATTTACTGATAAGTATTGGATTTTATTGCAATTTAAATTGCAATGTTAGAATTAAATAATTATGTTTGATTACATTATAAATTAAAAGTTTGATTAAATATTTAAAGGTTTAATTAATTAAAACTATTAAAATATAATATTAATTTAATATAATTGCTTTTTGATTGTGCAACTTAAATAATTTTAAAATAGATATTTTTAAAAGAGTAGTTTTCAATAAATTGTGCAAAATATCTGTAAATGAGATTCGAAAAGAGAAAGTGTTTTCTTGAGTTAATGTTTAATTTGATTTGCTTTATCAATTTCACTTGCATGCAGACTATCAGCTAAGCTTTGTAAATTGCATTTAATTGAAAAATAATGATAAGGCATGTTATGCAATTTTTGGCATGACAATTGGTTTTGGGCTGAAAGTTGTTTCATGACAATATTTTGGGAAGAATTTTTTTTTGTTTCTCTGTGCTTTTGGTTGGAAAAAGATTGAAGGTTGAAAAATTTGGAGGCTTTGCTTGTGTTGGGAAAGATACAATGTCTGAAATCATGTGTTTGGCTTCATCACTTGTCTGAATCCAAAGAAGAGCACCAGGTTTTCTTCTGCAATCTTGTTTGGTTTCTTGAATTCAAAACTTTAAAATGACCATTACGGTATCTGGTTTTCTTTATGTTGAGATTGCTCATTTGAAACCTGCAAAAAAATAGAAAATGAAAATGTTAATGATTCGTTTAATTTATATCAAAGTGAAATTATATAGCAAAAAGAAGACCTCTGAAAACCTAGCTATGTATTCTTAAATCTATTGTAAATTCCTTGTATTTCTCATGCATTAAATTAGCTGTCTATATAATTTGTTGTTGAATATCTCCCTAGCCATTGAGTCATTCGATAATAGTTCTCTCTATATGTAGGGTTTTAGACTAGTGTAAACTAATATTTTTGGCAACCTTCTTGTTGGCTTGCGTACAATCCATACCATGTTGTTTCTCTCATTTTATTGCTAGCATGTTTGGGGATTTGATGTCGTAGCTGATTTTGTTCCTATAAACTTTTGTTTCCTCATCTTGGATATTGGTCGTTTCTTTTTCCCGACTATCGTCGGGTTCTTGTTCTTGAAAACAAATTTATGTTTGGTGGAATATTTTTTACATGGCATCCTAATCTGTGTTTTCATGTCCTCATACATCTTCCTTAGCATTATGTCCTTTTAGTGTTATCTATTTTGGAACCACACCATTATCACCATATACCCCTTACATGTTATTTCTCTGTGAATAGCGAACCATGATGTCGCCTCCTTCTTCTAGGTTAGCAATTCTTGTTTATTCTTTTAGTCTTGCACTAATTAGTTGTTCACCACTTCTAGCCTATTACAATTTTAATTTTCTTGGGCACATGGTTGTCTCTCTAAATCTCCCATTCTGATGACATGTGTGATGGAAAGGAGTGGTCGGTGCATAGTCTTGTAGACTTTAGGTTGATCTGGATCTATTTGTTATTCAGATTATGATGCAGAGCTTACCGTGTTATACTATTCTTATTGGATGTTTTGGTTATGTTGTTGATATGTGGTTTTCATTGATGTCAACAATATTAGCATTGGTGTTTTTGAAGGTTGCATATGTCAAGGAGATTGAGAAAATTATTAAAAATATATTGCAGGAAGCCAGTGAAGCTGAGAAGATCAGAATGGTAGAAAGAAATTTAAGTTGTTAATATGAAGGTGCACTTCAAAGGGTTTGTTACTAAATCTTTCCAGTATTTTTTTCGAAAATTTCAGAGGTTCGCATCAAGATTTGTGGAAGATATGAAGATATGTGTTCCTACAGTTATTCAGTTTATGTAGATGGTGTTATTGGACAAAGCAGATGAAATTTTGGTAATTTTAGTTGTTGCGCATGTACCTGTGACATTCATGGATGATTCTAGATTGTGCTCTATCCTTGTTATACATTCACATTGATCAGAGTGTTCGTGATCGAAGATTTTTTCGATGTGTGCTTGATTTTTCATGTTCTTCGCCGACATGATGATGTTAGCGTGTTGCGGATCCATGAAGATAAATATTTTATTGTTTGGCATGTTCAGAGATGTTTGTTTGGATCCTCACTATGTTGTGACCGACTTGTGTTGGTGTGCATTGAAATTTTTTCCTGTGTTGAGGCCGACAATTGTAATTTATTCTTTATTTGTGGCCGACTGAATAGTGGATGTAAATCCGTGTAGCAGATATATAAGAGTGATTGTTTTCCTCATTTAGAGGTAATGCTCATTGTGTAAAAGTGATGTACATGTGTGAATAGAAGTCAGATTATTCAAGAGCAGAGCAGAGTGTGAAGAAGATTGAGCAGAGTGTGTAAGAGTGTGTAGAAGTTTTTGTGTGCCTAACTGGAACTGTAATCAGGATTTTTGTAGAAGCTAATTTCTCAGTTCAACTTCATTAGATGGATTTAATCTGATTATTGTATGTAAGGTAGTGAGCCTTCCTACTAAGCAGTGTGCTCTAGGCAATGCACCTGAATGCAAGTGCATTCCTTTTTCATTCTTCATTACACTTCTAACAGGGTATAATCTTGTGGACTAACATCCACCGTGGTTTTTCCCCTAATAGGGTTTCCATGTATAAAATCTTGGTGTTCATGTGTCTTTGATGTGTTATTGATTTATGCTTGCACTGTTATTTATCAGATCTGAGATTTAAGGTTGATTAATGTTGTATAAGTTTGATTTTGGTAACAAATGATTCACCCCCCTCTCAGTTGTCTATCCTTGTTTTTCCAATAGTTGGTATCAGAGCTAGTTCCTCTGAAGAATCCTAATAGCCCTAGGTGATCCGAGATGGAATCATACAAGAAGGATAGTCCTAGATTCGATGGTACAAGCTACTCTTTATGTAAAGTCATAATGGAGTGTCATTTGAAGTGCATTGGTGAACCTTTTTGGAAGATCACACAAAGTGCATATACTATTCCTCAGAATGGTCCCTCCTCTAAAAATGAGATCAAGCAAGGAAAAGTTAATACCAATGCAGTAGAAGAATTATTGAGTGATTTAACATATTCAAAGATGAAAAATGTGATAGGATTGAAGACTGCATAACAAATTTTGGACAAATTTAGAAACATTGTATGAAGGAGATGCACTAGTGAAAAGTGCTAAGCTACAAAGTCTGAAAGGCAAGTGGGAAGACTTGAAGATGAGTGAAGATTAGAACATCCTATATTTCTCTCAAAAGATAAATGAACTGGTGTTGAGCATTAGATGAAGAAGAGATTGTGGCTAAGATACTTAGATCTGTGCCCCCTTCCTACAAAACAACATGCTATTGATGAACTCAGGACAGTGACAAATATTACAAGAGACATGTTGATTGGAAAACTTGCTGCCTTTGAGTTGAGTGAATTTGGTGAGTCTGCTCCTAAGACTGAATCTGCCTTCAAGGCTACTGTATCTGGGAATAGCAAGCAGAGATATGATTCGAGAGAGAGTTCTAATAGGACATTCAAGTATGAAGATGAGACGAAGCAGATTGAAGATGAAGAAAAGGAATTGGAAGAATTAGAAGCATTAATTGTGAAAAGAGAAGCAAGAGGTCATGGTAAGTACAAAGGAAAGTTACGTATTAAATGTTTTTCTTGCAATAAGATAGGTCATTTTGCATCCAGATACATGTCTTGAAAGAGTTTCAAAGTACAAACCTGGGAAGACTATATTTCAAAGGAAATGCTATTATGTTGAAGAAGGTGTAACTAATGAAGAATCTAATAAAGAAACTAGAAATGAAGATGAATGGGTATTTATTGCTATCAAAGAAAATGGTCAGGTGTCCACTAAATCTACTAGTAATGTGAATGTTGAGAAAGATCTTGCAGAAAAATATGAAGAAAAAGATGAGTGGGTAATTGACAGCGGATGCTCACATCATGTGACTGGTGACAAAAGCAAGTTTGTAAGCTTGGAAAACTATGATGGTGGTGTTGTAAGATTTGGAGACAACACTTCTGGTGTGATTCATGGTAGAGGAACCATTTATTTTGGTGGTAAGCACAATACTAGTGATGTTATTTATGTAGAAGGCTTAAAGCATAACTTGTTGAGTGTTGGAAATATGGTAGACAAGGGTTACAATTTGTAGTTCAAGGATGGTAAGTGCAAAATAAGGGGAAGTTTTGGAAATATGATTGCTTCTGGTACAAAGACAAAAGGTTATATCTTTCATTTGAGTGTTGCTAGTGAAATTTTTTTGATTTCTCAAATTGATATAAGATGGTTATGGAATAGGAGGTTGTGTCATGTAAACTTTGATAACATTGTTAAGATAAGTTCTACTTAAGCAGTTAGAGATCTTAATAAGTTAGTGAAGCCTACTAACACTATGTGCAAGGAATGTCAGATGGGAAAGTAGACAAGAAATTATTTTCAGAGCAAACAATATAGCTCTAATGGAAATATGGATTTGATACATACTGATCTATGTGGTCCATCCAGAATCAGAAGCCTACAAGGTGAAAGGTATTTTATGTTGCTCATTGATGATTATTCTAGAATGATATGGGTTGCTTTCTTAAGAGAAAAACATGAAGCATTAGAAAAGTTCAAAAGCTTCAAAGCTATGGCAGAGAATGAGATAGGTCAAAATATCAAATGTCTAAGGTTAGATAGAGGTGGTGAATTCACTTCATGGGAATTCAATTATTTCTATGAAGCGAATGGAATCCAAAGACAACTATCTACTCCTCAGACCCCTCAACAAATGGAGTTGTTGAAAGAAAGAACATAACCATTTTAGACACTGCTAGAACCATGATGCTGGAAGCAAATGTTCCTCATTTCTATTGGAGAGAAGTTGTAAGTACTACTGTGTATACTATTAACAAGGTGAATGTCAACATTAATTTTGGTAAGACACCTATTGAGCTATGGTTTGGTTATAATCCTAATGTTAAGTATCTCAAAAAATATGGAAGCAAATGCTACATCAAGAGAGATGATGATATAGGAAAGTTTGATGCTAGAAGTGATGAAGGAATCTTCTTAGGTTACTCTACTAAAAGTAAAGCTTATCGGTGCTTTAATAAGAGGTTGAAGAAAATGGTTGAAAGTGCAAATTTCAAAGTTGATGAAGATATTGGTAGACCATCCAGATCTAGTGGATATGATTCAGATGATCAACATGATAGTTCTAACAATGGAAATAATGCTCAAGCACAAAATCAACTTCAAATTGTGTCGGTGAACCAAGGGAATCAAGAAGTAGAAACTAGCAGAAGTGTAGAAGAAAGAAGACAAGAACAAGAAGTCAGAGAAAATCTTAAAACTCCTAAGTATGTGAGGCGAAATCATTTTGATAGTCAAATAATAAGAGATAAGAGCAAAGGTGTGAAAATTAGAAGAAGAATTCTGGAAGAGTACTGTCTAATTTCTAAAGCTGGGCCTAGAAATATCAATGAAGCAGGCAAGGATGAATATTGGATGGAAGCCATGGAAGAAGAACTAATGTAGATACAAAAAAATGATACATGGGATCTTGTTCCTAGACCTCAGAACAAAAATGTGACTGGAACCAAGTGTGTTTTTTAGAATAAGCTGAATGAGCAAGGTGAAGTGGTCAGAAAAAAAGCAAGACTAGTTTGCAAAGGGTACTCACTGATGTAAGGTATTGATTTTGAAGAAATTTTTGCTCCTCTTGCTAGAATTGAAGCTGTAAGATTATTTATTGCTTATGCTACTTTCAAGAATTACAAATTCTATCAGATGGATGTAAAGTTAACATTTCTGAATGGTGAACTAGAAGAAGAATTTTATGTTGAGAAACTAGATGGATTTCAATTGACTGATGAAAAGGACATGGTATGTCAATTGAAGAAAGGTCTATATGGAATTAAGAAAGCTCCTAGAGCTTGGTATGCTAGACTCTAGACAAATACTTATTGAAACTTGGATTCAATAAAGGTACTACTGACAACAATCTATTTTTCAAGTTGGATCAGAATAAAGAATTGATCATTGAAGTCTTTGTTGATGATATTACTTTTGAAGGTGATGATGATTTGTGTATGAAGTTTGCTGATGAAATGAAAAAGTGAGTTCAAAATGTCAATGATAGGAGAGCTGAAATTATTTTTAGGATTGCAAATCACTCAATTAGATGATGGGATTTTTGTATCTCAATCTAAGTATGTGAAAGAGTTACTGAAAAAATTTGGCATGGAAGATTAAAAGCCAGTTGGTACACCTATGGTAACCAGATGAAAACTTACACAGAATGATGATTCTCCTAAAGTAAATCAGATAAGATATAGGTCAATGATTGGTGGATTAATCTATTTGACTTAGACCGGGCCAAATATAACAAATTTTGTATGCATGGTTGCTAGATATCAAGCTAATCCTAAAGAGTCTCATGTGACTATTGTGAAAAGAATTTTCAGATACTTGAAAGGGACAATTGATCTTGGTCTTTAGTATCCTAAGGATGACGATATTATCTTGAGTTCTTTCACTGATGCTAATTAGGCAGGAGATGTGGATGACAAGAAGAGTACCAGTGGTGGTGCATTCTTCTTAGGAAAGAAGTTGGTATCTTGGCTAAGCAAAAACCATAACTCAGTTTCATTATCTACTGTTGAGGCTGAATATACTATTGCTGTAAAGAGTTGTACCCAAGTATTGTGGATGAAGAAAATGTTGAGATATGTTAGAGTTGAGTATGAAGAACCCATTTCCATATTCTATGACAATTCAAGGGCCATTAACACTTATAAGAATCCAATGTTGCATTCAAAGACAAAGCATATATCCATCAAATATCACTTCTTGAGAGATAAAGTAAGTGACAAATAAGTTAGACTAGAGTATATACCTATGAAGGAGAAAATTTCAGATATATTTACCAAGCCTTTGCCTAAGGATACTTTTGAGTACCTCAGAGGAAAGTTAGGGGTAATTTCCCCTCCTGATCAGAACTAAGATGTAGGTATTTGCATTAGTCCGTGAATTCATAGACCTTATTCCGGATTGATGTTGTGGTGGCTTCTACTAAGGGGGAGTAATCAGATGATTCAAATGTGTAATCAGAGCATGCGTACCTTTTCCATTGATGTCAAAGGGGGAGAGAAGAGCAATGTGGAAAATGTAGGGGGAGAAGGAAACAGGAAAAGAGTGCACAATCTCAGGGGGAGATTGTTGGAGAAGAGTTAGTTGGGTTGATGGTATTATTTTTTACATCATGTGTTGCCATCAATGACAAAGGGGGAGGTTTTTGGATGTTATGGTTATGTTTCTGATATGTGGTTGTCATTGATGTCAACACTATTAGCATTGGTTTTTTTGAAGGCTACATATGTCAAGGAGATTGAGAAAATTGTAAAAAATATATTGCAGGCAACCAATGAAGTTGAGAAGATCAAAATGGTAGAAAGAACTTCATGTTGCTAATCTGAAGGTGCGCTTCAAAGGGTTTGTTGCTAAACCTTTCTAGTATGTTATTCAAAAGTTTCAGAGGTTCGCATCAAGATTTGTGGAAGATATGAAGATCTGTGTTCCTACAATTATTCAATTTCTATAGATGGTGTTCTTGGAAGAAGCGGATGAAATTTTGGTAATTTCAGTTGTTGTGCATGTACCTATGACATTCATGGATGATTCTAGATTGTGATCTATCCTTTTTGTATGTTCGCATTGATCAGAGTGTTCGTGATCGAAGATTTTTCCGATGTGTGCTCGAGTTTTCATGTTCTTGGCCGACATGATGATGTTAGCATGTTGCGGATCCATGAAGATAAATATTTTATTGTTTGGAATGTTCAGAGATGTTTTTCTGGGTCCTCAATATGTTGTGAACAACCTATGTTGGTGCGCATTGAAATTTATTCATGTGTTGAGGCCAACAGTTGTAATTTATTCTTTATTTGTGGCCGACTGAATAGTGGATGTAAATCCGTGTAGCGGATATATAAGAGTGATTTTTTTCCTCATTTAGAGGTAATGCTTGGTGTGTACAAGTGATGTAAATGTGTGAATAAAATTTAGATCATTCAAGAGAAGAGAAAAGTGTGAAGAAGATTGAGCAGAGTGTGGAAGAGTGTGTAGAAGTTTTTGTGTGCCTAACTGGAACTGTAATCAAGATTTTTGTAGAAGCTAATTTCTTAGTTCAACTTCATTAGATGGATTTAATTTGAATATTGTATGTAAGGAAGTGAGCCTCCCTACTGAGTAGTGCGCTCTAGGCAGTGCACCTGAATGCAAGTGCATTCCTTTTTCGTTCTTCATTACATTTCTAACAAGGTATAATCTTGTGGACTAACATCCACCGTGGTTTTTCCCCTAATAGGGTTTCGACATATAAAATATTGGTGTTCATGTGTCTCTGATGTGTTATTGATTTATGCTTGCACTATTATTTATTAGATCTGAGATTTAAGGTTGATTAATGTTGTATAAGTTTGATTTTGGTAACAATTGATTCACCCCCCCTCTCAGTTGTCTATCCTTTTTTTGCCAATAGTTCTTAGGAATTGAAAAGAATGCTTTCTTCTGTTTTAATTCCTAAGAGATTATGGCTTGGTTTGGTTAAGTATTTCACATGATATTACATGTATTTTTGTTGATATCATTCGGGACAATGTATGGAGTGGCGCTCTATATGGTTATCTGGTTCTCATCGAGTCTCACAATTGTTAGCTTTGCATACAGTTATTTGTTTTTATCTTGCCTCAGCCGTAGGCTAAGAGATATCTCCTGTGTATTGTGCTTGAACTCGCCAGTACTATGTTAGTGAACAACTTATCTTATCTATCATCCATACCTATCCTTGGATCGACGGTGGAATGAAACTGATGTGTAAACTTTACTTTATTGGTCCATACGCATGGGTAGTATACCATTTAGATTTTGGGTAAATTTCTATTCAATGATAATTACTCTTTATATTTATATATATATGTATGTATATATATATTTATAGGTTTGAGATTTTAACCTTTAAAAGTATAGAATGTCCAAAATGACTTGTAATAAAAGTATGGTTTTTAATTAGATTGGTCATAAATGTATTTATTTAGTTTTTAAATATTTTCATTGGAATTAAAATGGTATGTTCCTTAAATAAAAGGAATAGATACCGAGTTGTGTTTGAAAATAATAATCTAGTTAGTTTAAATGGTCAGGTATTATTAGTGTTGAATTTTAACTCATGATGTATTGAATAATTAATTATGCTTGGAAATTGTGCATATGATGTCATTGAATTGTAAATGGTACTATTGAGTTGTGTGTTCTTTGAAAATATTCGAGAGGTTTATGTTAGTTAATTGCATTGAAAATCTAGAATGCTTGTTTATCATTGTTCTTTGCACAACTTGAATTTTTACTTAGCCATGCATGACATTTTATCTTATTGAGGTATTGGAAATGTATATGGTAATGTCATGATTATAAAGGGTATATGTGAGATGTTGTTTTGCATGCATGTTGGCTATACTTGTCATTGTCGATAGTATGTTTTGTACATAGGAGTGGCTTTCCTTAGGGGCCGGAACCCTAAAGAGGTTACCAGGGTAACCTATATAAAGTAGATAATCCAGTGGAAACCATAATCTTAAAGTATTAGGGGCTGGGTAGTAATCATTTAACAACTCAGATGATTATTTTTCCTTGACTCATAAATTAATGCTCATTTAGATTAAGGGTAGGTTGAGATGGATTTTAATGGCTTAGTCATTCACTTTGTCTTTTCAAAAAAAAATTCGATTCCACATAAGTTCGTGTAGGGGCCGAGAGTTAGCAGAGATTGCTAGGGTAACTCGAGCTGAGGGTTGGTAATCTAGGAAGATTCGCTAGGGTAACCTAGAATGACTGTGTGATGATACTCTTATGCTTGTACATGTTTGTGGTCTCTTATGTTGAGTCACTTGTGGTTATGTTGTTGCCTCTAGGAGTTTTTTTCTTGTCATATGGTTTTGATGTCGTTATGTTGTCATGCGTATGTCAGCCATGTGATGTATGTTCTATCTTCTTTTATGTCTGTTTGACTTGTGGACCTGATACTATCTCCTAGCATGGGTGGTGGGATTTCAAGTACCACATAGTTGGGAGGAATGTGCCTCTTCCTCCTTTGGGTCCCCTTGTAGGTGGTGCAGTTAGAGACAAGATTATTCTTGACAGGTTCCTAGATTCACTTCGTTCACGAAGTTGATCGTTGGGCGTGCTCGTGAATGTGATAGACAATTGTATTTTTTCTTCATTTGTATTGTATTCACTCATGATTATTACATGAGGCTTTATTGTATTATGATTATGGATGTATCAATATTTTTCACAATCTCGTTTGATTTATCTTGAACTTGTAATTTAAACTTCTTTATGATAATGTAATCAGGATATGACATATTTGTATGTTTCTTGTATATAGTTTTGACATGTTGTTCTTCTAATGTTTGTTTTAGTAGCGTTGTTGTGGAACCTTGAGATCACTCATGTTTATGTTACTTGTCACATGTTCTTATTGAATGTTTTTTTATAAAAAATATTCAGTTATTTAGTTGCTTAACGTGTTCTCTAGTTTCCATGACGGGGCGTTACAACTTAGTATCAGAGCACAAGGTTCTAAAACTGGGTACTTTGGTTCTTGCGAGCCTATTAGGTTGTCCTAGATATTAGAGTACGTCGTGTGTTTTTTCTTATTGTCTTTGCATCTTTAAACTGAGACTCGTCATTGGTTTTCTATAGGATCATGCCTAGATGTCACGGTAGAGTCGTGGACGAGGCCATGGTGGTGGTCATGTGGCTAATTGCCAAGATACTCCTCTAGAGAGTTCTAATGAGAGTGAGCATGCTAAGCATCCAAATCCTCAAGTTAATCAAGTGAATGATGAATAGAATTTGAATCAGCCAGGTTTAGAGGGAGATCTATTGTGTCCTTTACTTGAGAAAGTTCTTTCTCATCTTAGTCATAGATGGGAGATTGAATAGGAAGTGGATAGGGAGTGAGATAAATAACCTAAGAGGATTTTAGAGGCTATGGAGCAGGATGTCATTGTTGTAGGACATATGAGAGACTTGTTGAGGGCACACCCTCCCATTTTTGATGGAACTGGTGGTGGTTTGGAAGTGAAAACTTGGTTATTAGACTTGGGATGGTGTTTTTCTATGCATCCTTATGGTAGCAACACTAGAGCTAGATGCCCCATTATGCATCTTAGAGGCTTTGCCTCTACATGGTGGTGATTGGAGGAGCATAAGCTTCACCTGGATATTGGATCTATATCATGGGATATGTTCTTGGAGCGTTTTAGAGTGCATTTCTTATAAGAGCATTAGAGAAAGTGTCATGTAGACGAGTTCCATGATCTACGTCAGATGGCTATGTCAGTTGAGCAGTTTGAGCTTAGGTTCTACGAGCTCAAATAGTATGCAATCATTATGGATGACAAGGCTATGATGGTACAAAATTTCATTAGGGGCTCGAATGCCTGTATCAGTGGAGGGGTTCGCGTCTTCAATCCAAAGATGATGGAGGTAGCCATGGAGAAGACACAAATTATGGAGGAGAATCTATATATGGCTTTGGGTGGACATACAGGTGTTCAGATAGGCAGTGCACCTATTGCAAGTTTTGGGTTGCATGGTGGTCCAACTCAGACAGGTGGTTCTTCTCAAAACCAATAGGCACCCACTAAGGGTGGTCAAGAGCAACAACAACGTTACCCACTGAATATTAAGAGTTCTCACTTTCAGTCAGGTAACAGTTCATAGTCTGGGAAGAACCGTAATTGGTGGCATAATAAGTGCAACTGTTAGGATCAGCCTAAAAAAAGTGCACAGTCTACAATTAGTAGAGGCAGTTTCCAGTAGTTGAATGCACCTTCAAGTGGTAGAGGTTTTGGCAGGGGTACTAAATGTTTCTCCTGTGGTCAGCAGGGTCATATTATGAGGCAGTGTCCGATGAGAGGTACATTAGGGTTTGGTCAACAACCCATAGCTTTAGAGCTGACAGTTGGAGATCCAGGTTGTTCTCACAGATTTTTTGCTATGGTGGATAAATGTCAAGAAAATCATCAAAATACTGTGGTTGAGGCTTCAGGTCAGTTATAGGGTATTCATGTTTCTATCCTTTTTTATTCTGGAGCATCTGATTGATTTATTTCTCCATCTATTATTGAGCGATGTGGATTCGTGGTAGTAAAGTAAGGTATTAGGTGGCAGGTTGAATTGGCCTAGAGAGCGAAGGTAGCAGTAGAATCCCTAGTTTGCAATTGTGGACTTAGGATTGGATCACTATCTTCCTCAGTAGATCTTCAAGTTACACCTCTTGGTTCGTATGACATTGTTTTAGGTATGGAGTGGTTGGAATTCCATAGTGCAGTGATTGATTGTCGACGGAAGACAGTATGTTTCTTAGATGATTTTGGTGCAGAAGTTGAGTTAATCGGTGTGTAGAGACCCATCTCCTTGCGGATTATATTTGCTATGCAATTATGGAGATGCATGTGATAAGGTTGCCAGTTGTTTGTAACAACAGTTAATGACTTGGAGGTAGGGGAGAGTCGAGAGGCATCTCTTGATGATTACCCTATCCTTGGGGACTACACATATGTTTTTCCTAGTGATATTCCTAGGATGTCACTGAAATGTGACATAGATTTGAGAATCGATTTGGTTCCTAAAGAAGAGCCTATATCTTGAGATCCATACAGAATTACCACACAGGAACTAGAAGAGCTTTGTTTGCAGTTGGAGGATATTCGTTCGAGTGTTTCTCCTTGGGGAGAACCTGTTATCTTCATGAAGAAGAAGGATGGATCTCTTAGGCTATGCATTGGTTATCGTTAGTTGAACAAAGTGATGGTTAAGAATCAATATCCTTTGCATACAATCGATGATCTCTTTGATCAGATCAAAGGAGCTAATGTCTTTTCTAAGAATGATCTAAAATTAGGTTACCATGAGTTGCGTATATTTGAAGCAGATATTCATAAAACAAAATTTTGAACTCGTTATGGGAATTATGAGTTCATAGTGGTACCGTTTGAGTTAACGAATGAACCATCCATTTTTTTGAGTTTGATGAAAAATGTCTTTCACACATACCTTGATTTATTTTTTCTTGTGTTTCTCGAAGATATTTTTATTTATTCAAGAGATATGAAAGAGCGCGAGGAGCACATGGGAGAGGTATTACAGTGCTTAAGAGAGAATCAACTATTTACAAATTTGTTAAAATGTGAGTTCTTCCAGATTGAGGTAAAATACCTTGGTCATGTTATCTCTGGAGAGGATATTGCAGTGGATCCTTTGAAGATCCAAGCCATCATTGATTGGCATGTGCCTACCAATGTACCAAAGGTTTACAGTTTTATGGGGATTACAAGGTATTACAGATGGTTTGTACAAGGGTTTTCTAGGATTTCTCATCCTATTACTTCTCTTCAGAGGAAAGGGAAGAAATTCATTTGCTCATATCAGTGTCAGTTGGGTTTTCATACACTCAAGGAAAAGTTGATGAGTGCGCCTATCTTAGCCATTCCTGATCATAAGGACTTTGTTGTTTGCACTGATGCATCTTTGGAGCTATTAGGAGCCATTTTGATGTAGGAGGGTCATGTGATTGCTTATGAGTCTCACAAACTTAAGGATCACAAACTGAACTATCCCACTCACGATTTGGAGTTAGCTACAGTTGTTCATGTTTTTGTTCGGTGGAGGAATTTCTTGTAGGTTCAATCAAATTCTTGAGGATATGATTAGGATGTATCTTATGGATCAACAATTGCGTTGGGAAGACTATCTCTACTTGGTGGAGTTCTATAATAATGGGTATCATAGCTCCGTAGGTATGCCTCCTTTTTAGGGGTTGTATGGATGACCATGCTAGACTCTGTTGAGTTGGGATTGACTTGAGGATAGAGTTCTTCTTTGACCTGAGATTCTTCTAGATATGGAGCAACAGGTTGATCGTATCAGAGAGAACTTGATGGTAACACAGGACAGGAAAAAGAAGTATGTCAATGCTCATCGAGTGGATCGTCAGTTTTCAGGTGGCGATAGAATATTTCTTCGTGTGCATCTGCAGAAGAGTTCTATCCATTATGGAAAGGGCTATAAGCTAGCACCTCATTTAATTGGACCGTTCAATATTTTGGAGAGGATTGGTCTTGTAGTGTACCATCTTGCTTTACCGCCCAATTTTTTGCACATTCATGATGTATTCCATGTATCTGTT
The DNA here is from genome assembly GCA_007115665.2 of Sequoiadendron giganteum. Classification (NCBI taxonomy): domain Eukaryota; kingdom Viridiplantae; phylum Streptophyta; class Pinopsida; order Cupressales; family Cupressaceae; genus Sequoiadendron; species Sequoiadendron giganteum. The sequence goes on along the minus strand of CM021103.1, from coordinate 140,470,008 downwards.
CTTAGGCCTTATCCTCTTGATATTTCACATGTGCTTGATTGGAATGCATTATAGGAAGAGGATGGGCAACTAGCTTTAATGGAGCTAGTGAGCATTCTTCAGCGTAGGCGGCTCACCCTCAAGGGTCAAGATGTTGATCAGGTGAGGGTCTAGTGGTATCCTAGTGATGAGGCATCAACTACTTGGGAGGATGCAACACACATGAGGGAAATTTACCCTTATTTGTTTGCAGGATTCCAGGAGTAAGTCTTATCCTAGGGGGGAGGATGTAGTGTTCCTCTGGTGGATACTATTTGTTTTAGATTGCTTTGATCATTTTTTAGTTGTTTAGCTGCTTTGAATGTTATATTACATTATTTCAGTTATGACATTGATGTTATGTTAGTTGTACTCTATTGATGATACATTTGACATCATGATCATTTGGTTATGTTTGGATGATGACATTATGATAGAAATGTGTGTGTTATGGCTTATGTTGTTTATGACTGTTAATGAGGTTATCATGATGTGATTGATGTTTATGTTATAATGATGTATTCCAATCCTAGTGAAGGAAGTAGTGTAGCATTACTCACTCGTGAGTACCTTGCTACGCTGTGAATCTTCTTCATGATGTGTTTATCGATATATGTTGATATGTTTGACAAGTGTCATTTGATGCAGTTTGCAGGTATAGGCATCGACTCCACCTGCTTGGTCAGGTCTTAGCATTCCAAGACCCAATAGAAATATGTTGATCGGATATAATGTATGGTCCTCCATTGTAAGCCATCGTTCTTGATTGAATGAGTACCCATTTATGTTTGTCATTCATTTTGTCATATCATTCATATGTTCATCATGTTGGAAATTGACTTGTTTAAATTAGTTAAATGATTTATTTATAAGTATTGGATTTTATTGTTATTTTAATTGTAATGTTATAATTAAATAATTATGTTTGATTACATTATAAATTAAAAGTTTGATTAAATATCTAAAAGGTTTAATTAATTAAAACTATTAAAATATAATATTAATTTAATGTAATTGATTTTTGATTGTGCAACTTAAATACTTTTAAAATAGATATTTTTAAAAGAGTTGTTTTCAATAAATTTTGCAAAATATCTGTAAACGGGATTCGAAAAGACAAAGTGTTTTCTTAAGTTAATGTTTAATTTGATCCGCTTGATCATTTTCACTTGCATGCAGACTATAAGTTAAGCTTTGTAAATTATATTTAATTGAAAATTAATGATAAGGAATGTTATGCAATTTTTGGCACGACAATTGGTTTTGGGCTGAAAGTTGTTTCATGACAATATTTTGGGAAGAAGTTTTTTTTGTTTTTTTGTGCTTTTGGTTGGAAAAATATTGAAGGTTGTGAAATTCGGAGGCTTTGCTCATGTTGGGAAATATGTCGTGTCTGAAATCCTATGTTTGGCTTCATCACTTGTCAGAATCCGAAGAAGAGCACCAGGTTTTCTTCTGTAATCTTGTTTAGTTTTTTGAATTTAAAACTTTAAAATGACCATTGTGGTATTTGGTTTTCTTTATGCTGAGATTGCTCGTTTGAAACCTGCAAAAAAAATAGAAAATGAAAATTTCAATTATTAGTTTAATTTACATCAAAGAGAAATTATACAGCGAAAAGAAGACCTTTGAAAACCTAGCTATGTATTTTTAAATCTACTATAAATTCCTTGTATTTCTTATGCATTAAATCAATTGTCTGTATAATTTGTTGTCGAATATCTCCCTAGCCATTGAGTCTTTCGATAATAGTTCTCTCTATCTATAAGGTTTTAGATTAGTGTAAATTGAGATTTTCGGCAACCTTCTTGTTGGCCTGCGTATAGTCCATACCATGTTTCCCTCATTTTATTGCTAGCATGCTTGGGGATTTGATGTCGTAGCTGATTTTATTCCTATAAAAAATTTTTTCCTTGTCTTGGATATTGGTTGTTTCTTTTACCTGACTATCATCGGGTTCTTGTTCTTGCAACTAAATTTATGTTTGGTGGAAAACATTTTTGCATGGCATCCTAATCTATGTTTTCATGTCCTCATACCTCTTCCTTAGCATTTTGTCCTTTTAGTGTTATCTATTTTGGAACCATACCATTATCACCATAAACCCCTTACATGTTATTGCTTGCGAATAAGGAACAATGATGTCACCTCCTTCTTTCGGGTTAGCAATTCTTGTTTATTTTTTTAGTCTTGCATTGATTAGTTGATATTCCACCACTTCTAGCCTATTACAATTTCCATTTTCTTGGGCGCATGGTTGTGTTGGACTCAAGGGAACACTAAGATGGGGGGGCGGGGGGCTGAATCAGTGTTAAAAAATTTTCTTACTTCATCCATTCAAAACATTAAGCTACTTCATTATTGCATTAAATAAAAGATGCATGCATTGAAAGTAAATGTCCATAACAACATGACACACAAATTTTTGCATGGAAACTCTATTAGGGGAAAAACCAAGGTGGATATTAATGCACAATTTGAGTACTCAAGATATAATGTTTGCAAAAGGGAATGCACTTGCATTCAGGCACACTACCTAGAGCTCACTTCTCAAAAGAGAAAGGATTACTACTTACAAAATTTAGATTAATACCATCTAAAGAGGTGAACTAAGATAATAGCATCTGATAATTCCAAGTAATAGTTCTAGTGAGGCTCATAAACTTGGTTCTGGATCTGCTATCCAATTCTACACTTCGGTCTATTTTTCTCTACTTTGTTCTGGCCTTCACAAAATTCACACTACTGCACTACACAATTTCGCTCTTCTTGCATACACATACCTCCTTTTTGCATCACACCATATACTCCACTACTTTAATGAAAAAAACCAAATTCATATATATATCCATGATCAAGGATTTACTCATCCAATAGTCAACTTCATAAGGTATTAAGATATTGTAACTTGTCAGCTAGATCCTCCACAAAATCTTTATGCGCATCCTCCAAAGTTGGTTAAGCCAAAGAGAGGACCCAAATAAAAATTATTCGAGCATGAAAAATTCTAATTGATTTATCTCATACATCCACAGATTCCATTTTTACCAAGTCGGCCTTATAGCATAGATAATTGATAAATTATTTTGCCAAACCTTCTAGATGACATACCAGAGAGTACGCACCAAAATATTTCTTTACCAAGGTACCAAAAACATCAAGAGACCTTCCATGGAGATCCACAACTTGAGATACCTATCTGTTGAGATGACTAGATCACCTTTTAAGCCTTAAACTAGATCTTTTGTGCTTTACCTTGTTCTGTCGACAGGAGTCAAAATAGTGCTGCACATTTAGATGCAAGACTTGAGTTACCAGACTTGGGTTGCCATCAATGAAAACACCTACAAGTCAAAATCCTTAGCCATATTCCAATAGGTTGTCTCTCTAAATCTCCCATTCTCATGACATGTGTGATAGAAAGGAGTGGCCGGTGCAGTCTTGTAGACTTTAGGTTGATTTGGATCTATTTGTTATTCAGGTTATGATGGAGAGATTACTGTGTTATACCATTCTTAGGAATTGAAAAGAATGCTTTCTTTTGTTTTAATTCCTAAGAGATTATGGCTTGGTTCGGTTAAGTCTTTCACATGATATTACATGAATTTTTGTTGATATCATTTGGATCAATGTATGGAGTGGCACTATATATGGTTATCTGGTTCTCATCGAGTCTCATGGCTGGTTGCTTTGCATGTGGTTATTTGTTTTTATCTTGCCTCAGTCACGGGCTAGGAGATATCTCCTGTGTATCATGCTTGAACTCGTTTGTACTATGTTAGTGAACAACTTGTCTTATCTATCATCCATACATATCCTTGGGTTAGCGGTGGAATGAAACTACTGTGTAAACTTTACTTTATTGACCAATACACATGGGTAGTATACCATTTAGATTTTGGGTAAATTTCTATTCGATGACAATTACTCTTTATATTTATATATATGTATGTATATACATATTTATAGGTTTGCGATTTTAACCTTTGAAAGTATAGAATGTCCAAAATGACTTGTAATAAAAGTATGGGTTTTAATTAGACTGGTTATAAATGTATTTATTTATTTTTTAAATATTTTCGTTGGAAGTAAAATGGTATGGTCCTTAAATAAAAGGAATAGATACCAAGCTATTGTGTTTAAAAATAATAATCTAGTCAATTTAAAAGGTCAAGTATTATAAATGTTGAATTTTAACCCATGATGTCTTGAATAATTAATTATGTTTGGAAACCATGCATATGATGTCATTGAATTATAAATGGTACTATTGAGTTGTGTGTTCTTTGAAAATCTTCTAGAGGTTTATGTTAGTTAATTGCATTGAAAATCTAGAATGTTTGTTTATCACTGTTCTTTGCGTAACTTTCTTTTTGACTTAGCCATGCATGAAATTTTACCTTATTGAGGTATTGGAAATGTATATGGTAATGTCATCATTATAAAGGGTATATGTAAGATGTTGTTTTGCATGCATGTTGGCTATACTTGTCATTGTCGGTAGTATGTTTTGTACATAGGAGGAGTGGTTTTCATTAGGGGCCAAAACCCTAAAGAGGTTACCAGGGTAACTTATCAAACGTAGATAATCCAATGGAAACCATAATCTTAAAGTATTAGGGGTTGGGTAGTAATCATTTAACAACTCAGATAATTGTTTTTCCTCGCCTCATACCTTAATGATCATTTAGATTATGGGTAGGTTTAGATGGCCTGGAATGGCTTAGTCGTTCACTTTTTCTTTTTGAAAAGTGTTTCGATTCCACATAATTTCATTTAGGGGCCGAGAATCAGTAGAGATTGCCAAGGTAACTCAAGACGAGGGTCATTAATCTAGGAAGATTCGCTAGGGTAACCTAGAACAATTGTGTGATGACACTCTTATCCTTGTACATGTTTGTGGTCTCTTATGTAGTCACTTGTGGTTATGTTGTTGCCTCTGGGAGTTTGTTTGTTGTCATATGGTTTTGATGTCGTTATGTTGTCATGTGTATGTCAGCCATGTCATGTATGTTTTATCTCCTTTTATGTTTGTTTGACTTGTGGACCTAATACTATCTCCTAGCACGGGGGTGGGATTTCAAGTACCACATGGCTGGGAGGAACATGCCTCTTCCTTTATTGTGTCCCCCTGTAGGTGGTGCAGTTCGAGACGAGATTGTTCTTGATAGGTTCCTGGATTCACTTCGTTCATGAATTTGATCGCTGGGTGTGCTCATGAACGTGATAGATAGTTGTATTTTTTTGTCATTTGTATTGTATTCACTCATGATGATTACATGAGGCTTTATTGTATTATGATTATGGATGTATCGAGATTTATCACAATCTTGTTTGATGTATCTTGAACTTGTAATTTAAACCTCTTTATGATAATGTAATCAAGATATGACATATTCGTATGTTTCTTGTATATAGTTTTGATATGTTATTTTTCTAATGTTTGTTTTAGTAGCATTGTTGTGGAACCCTAAGATCACTTGTGTTTATGTTACTTGTCACATGTTATTGAATGTTTAAAAAACATAAAAAATTATTCAATTATTTAGTTGCTTAACATGTTGTTCTTTGGGTTCCATGATGGGCATTACATTCTCAATTTGATTCTTAATTTCATCAATGACTACACTCTTTTCTCCTATGAATATCTAGTGTGACACTCTTCTTCACATTGATACAAAAAAACCAATGCATAAAAACAAACATGATTCCTTTTGAAAACTATGCCCTTTACATTCCTTTTAAACTTAAATTTTTTAGTTTATTTCATACCTCTAAAAATGGCCACCACTCACTTGATTGCGACAATAGGGAGCCTACGAGTCTGCTACGCCAGTCTCGAGTTTTAATGCCTCTTCTTCTGACTTTGCCAATGGTTCTACCTCACATGCTAATTTTCATGGTACAAAAAATTCATACCATGCAAACGCTTATCTTTGTTTATCCATCACCCTTAGCACAATAGATTTTCTCATGTCAATAGAAGCTCCATTTGAATCTCTTTTAAACTCTATAGGAACAAGATAAAAGAATGTTATGATGCCATGTTAAATGGTGGACCAAATACAAAAAACCACATCAAATCAATATTGCTCAATAAAACATAAAATAAATTTTATTAATGATTCATTTGATTGATTACAATGTTCATTGCAATGCCTATAAAGCATTGCATTCCTGTGAATAACTACTCCAAATTCTCTTATGGGAATAACTCCCTAAAACTAACAACTAACTATTAATTAATTTATTAAATATAAAATTTTATTTCTTAACAATTTATACCTGTAGACACCTAAATTTGACCACTTACATTTAGTCAAATTTATCCCTTTTCATCTAAATATCCTTCTACCCGCATTAATTAAGTAATATTACTATTATTTGATTGATACCCTTAAAGTTCTCTAAATCCCTAAGGTATTTAGTTAAATAATTAAATACCTTACCCCCCTTTATCCCTTCCTTCCAAAAGAATTAAATAAATAATCCATTTATTTAATTCTCTTTATATCCTATCAACACTTGATCCTAATCCCCCTTGCCTAATTCCATCATTAGGGATGCGCACATTCCTAATCCATGATTGAGAGGTGTCACATCCTTGAACTTTTTCAAGTTGGCCTCTAATCATCATTAACCACCTAACCCTCTTCTAATCTATCATTAATGTTGGGAACAGGTGCCTCAACTTCTGTCTTGGACCTCTGAAAAGACTTGGTGAAATAATCATCCATTCTCAGCCTCTACCGCTCTATTAGTGAGAGTCTTTAATAGAGGCGCGGTCTAGCGGTTTATCGCTTTACCGTGGGCCTTTATCGGTCTGTTCGTGGTTGGGCGGTGTCACCGCCGTACCACAGAGTCTCCATCTCAAGTCGGCGGTAGCGCGGTTGATGGGTGTAGTCAAGGTGAAGCTTTACCTCCCTACCACAGAGGTTGCTCATTAATGGTGTAGCAACACATTGAAGGGTGACAACTAGGTTGATGGTTACTGCCTTACCAAGGGAGTCACTCAGAGGAGCCATGGTGGTTGTGGTTAATGACTGGCAATCTATGAAGAACACTTACTTCCCTACCGTGATGGCCTTTTGGCCATGTTGCGGTGGTGCGGTAAGTCATGGCGGTCATTGATTACGGTTACCTCCCTACCGTAGAGGTCTTGTAGTCAGGGTCCAATAGCACGCTTGAGCTCGATGGTCGGCGTAGGTGATTACCACCAGACCATGAGAGGCTTTGCTTAGCCTCATGGTTGGGCGGTGACACCACCATACCATGGAAGGTTGTGATGAGCTTGGCGGTGATGCGGTGTTAAGTGGTGGGCTGGTAGACAAGCCATTACCTCGATACCACGATGGTATTAAAAGAAACTTGCGGTTGGGTGGTGGAATCGCCATACCGCGGGAGGTCTCACAAGGCTCGACGGTGGTACGGTAAGAGAAGCTCGAAGCTTGGGTGGCTGTTTTGAGTTATGGTCAAAGCGATAAGTGAATGGGAAGGTGACGCGTGGCAAGAAATCAATACTTGATTGGTCAATGTTTGGAGCAGTGAAAGCAGTAAATGCAAGTCTTGTTTTCGGCTAGTGAAAAAATCTAATTAAGGCAAGGAAGTTAATGCTTGGGCAGCCCGATGCAGAGAAGATTGGTCAAAAGATCAAATTAATTGATTGGGTGATCAATACATCATTAAGACTAGCAATTGGTTGGAATGTTAAATGCGATGTAAGACTTGTACAGTTGATTACACATTGATATAAGTCAATCGAAGGGTGACGGTGTAGATGAAAGTGAGACAAAGAAGTAAATTGAATTCATTGTATACTATAAGAGTATTGTAACAGTGTGTGTATGAATTCTCAATGTCTGCTGCTATAAGCTAACTATCAGAGAGTGAGGACTGTGAGCTTTGTACGTAATCTTATCTTATTAAAATACAAAGTGTCTTCTCTTGGTGTGGTGGGTTTTTTCCCGAAAGGGTTTTCCCACATAAATCTGGTGTTATCTATATTTTCTCATTTTTGTATTCCCTTTTACTTTGTATGTGTTCATCTCAGTTGTTTTTAAGGAGCTTTAAAACTGGTCTTCTACACTTCTCCTGTGTTGTATTAGCGTTAGGAAAGTGATTCGGCAACTCTTTTTTCCTTTCAAGTGGTATCAGAGCCTAGCTAGTTGTGTTATCCTTATTAGTAAGGTTGGTTTTTTGTGCTAATACTGTTCCAGTGGGAGTCTTGCAAAGTTAGAACTTAGTTTTGTTTGAGATGGCGAGTACATTAGGTAGAGTTGAGATTGAAAAGTTCAATGGTGACAACTTTGAGTTATGGAAACTCAAAATGGAAGACTTGCTTGTGGATAGAGACCTCTGGGTTGTTGTGTCTAGAACTATGCCACAAAGTATGAAGCAAGAAGATCGAGACCTTGCAGATAGAAAAGCGAGAGGTCTGATAAGACTTAGTCTAGCCGATTCTGTACTCTTGAACGTCCATGAGGAGAAGTCTGTAGCTTCATTATGGAAGAAGCTTGGTGATATTATCAGGGAAAGTCTTTGGTAAATAAGTTATTCCTGAGGAAGAAGTTGTACTCCTTGAAGATGGAAGAAGGTGCATCTGTTGTAGACCATATGAACTCGTTTAACATGAGTGTTCTCAGTTGGCATCTGTGGGTGTAAATATTGAGGAGGATGATCATTGCATGCTCCTGTTATGTTCATTACCTAACACTTGGGATCATCTTGTAATGGCTATTGGAAGTATGACCACTAATTTCAAGATGGAAGACGTTGCCTCACTACTATTTGAAGAGATGTGAAGGAAGTCTTCAGAGATGGCTAAAGAGGCCCTTGTTGTTTGAGGTAGATCGAAGGAGAAAGGCAAGAAGAAGGACAAGAATTCCAAATCTAAATATGTAGGGAGATCAAAGTCTCCTGGTAAAAATTTCAAGGTGAAATGCTGGAACTGTGGGTAGCCTGGTCTTATCCAAAGGATTTTAAGGAGAAGAAGAAGAAGAAGAAGAAGAGTAACGCTTCAGACAATGACTCTTCTCAAAGTGATGCAGATGCCTTCATTGCAACTTTGGCGATTCAAGCATCAGATGATGTCTGGATAGTTGAATCAGGTGCATCCTTTCACATGACGTCTCATAGAGAATGGTTTACTAAGTACAAGAAGTATGAAGGTGAAAAGGTGTACTTGGAAAGTGATTCAACATTGGAGATTGTTGGTCATGGAAGAGTCAAGATACAGTTCCGTGACGGTAGAATCAAAGGGATTGGTGGTGTACTACACATACCAGGTTTGTCTCATAGCTTAATTTATGTTTGTAAGTTGAATGATGTTGGTTTAGAAGTTTCTTTCTCGAGTAAAGGATGTAAAATGGCTAGAGGTGTAAAGGTGCTGGCAAAGGGTGTACGTACTGACACTCTGTACAAGATGGATGCACATCCTATTCAATGCAAAAATGCCTCTATAAATTCAAGCAAATCTGCTCCTGTAGAGGAAGATGAAAAGGCTTCTCTAGCTGCAAATGCTTTGGAGGTGAAACTCCTAGCACATAAGACCATGTTGTGGAATCATAGAATCGGTCACATAGGTCAGAAAGTTTTTAAAACATTGAAAAATAAAAATCTTGTTGAAGGGCTTGATGATTGTAACCTTGAGTTCAATTTTTGCAAACACTATATTTATGGAAAATAACACCGTGTTTCTTTTTATTCGAGTCCTCATAAATCTTCTGGTATACTAGATTATGTTCATTCTGATGTGTTTGGTCCAGTTAATGTTCCTTCATTATCGAAGTCTAGATATTATGTTTCCTTTATTGATGACTTTTTGAGAAGGGCATTTATATACTTTCTTGAGAGTAAATCAGAAGTGTTCAGTCGATTTAAATAATTTAAAACTTTGGTAAAGAATCAGAATGGAAAGAAAATTAAATGCTTGAGGATGGATAATGGCGGTGAGTTTTTTTTTTCAGATTTTGAAAGGTACTGCATAGACCATGGAATTAAAATGCATAAAACTACACCTTATACTCCACATCATAATGGAGTTGCTGAAAGGTTGAACAAAACGTTAATGGAAAGAGTAAGAAGTATGTTGAGTAGTGCTTGTCTAGAGAAAAAGTTCTGGGCTGAGGCTGTGGCTACAACATGTTACCTAGTAAATCATTCACCTTGTTATGCTCTTGTTGAGAAGACACCTTTGGAAGCGTGGTCTGGTAAGAAGCCCTCTCTTAGACATATTCGTGTCTTTGGCTGTGAGGCATATGCATATGTGCCAAATGAGAAAAGATAAAAGTTGGAGAACAAGGTTTTTAAATGTATCTTCATCGGCTATGGGGTTGGTGTGAAGGGATACAAGCTTTGGAATCCTGATACTGAGAAGGTTATGTGCAGAAAAAGTGTAATATTTCATGAGATGAAACCTTTAGTAGCTGATCCACAACTTGAGACAGATAAAAGAGAAAAGAATAATGACATGGTTCAGATTTCTCAAACTCCAAAAAAAGAGGAACTACATAATGTACTTGAAACTGAGGAGAGTTCAAGCAAATATGAGAGTTCTAAAGATGAAGAACCACAACCTCAGCCAGTCAGAAGGTCTTCATGTGAAAAATGACAACCTGAGAAGTATGGTTTCTCTATGTTAGATTCGAACTGTGCCTATGCCTTGATTACTAGCACTGATGAGCCTAGGACTGTAAAAGAAGCTATTAGCATGTCTAATTCAAATTTTTGGTTGGAAGCCATGAATGAAGAAATGAAATTATTGAAGAAAAATGAAACCTGAGATTTGGTACCTTTGCCTGAAGGGAAAAAGCCTGTTGGCTGTAAATGGGTATTCAAGAAGAAAATTGGTCTAGATGGCAGTGTAGAAAAGTATTAGGCAAGGTTGGTTGCAAAGGGATTTTCCTAGATAGAGGGAATTGACTGTGAAGAAATTTTTCCCCCTGCAGCAAAGCTGACATCTATCAGATTTATGTTGTCATTGGTAGCAACTTATGACTTAGAGATTGAGCCAATGGATGTGAAGACAACGTTTCTCCATGGAGAGCTGGAAGAAGAGATTTATATGTCCCAGCCTGAGCACTTTGTTGAAAAAGGTAAACAAAGTTTGGTCTATAAATTAAATAAATCTTTGTAAGGTTTGAAGAAGTATCCTAGAATGCGGTACCATAAATTTGACACTTTTGTGCAGTCTATGGGTTTAGTGAGATCAAAATATGATCATTGTGTTTATTATAAATCTGAAAATGATCGTGTGCTTATTATTACCCTGTACGTGGATGATATGTTGTTCATAGGAAATAGTAAGTCTATGATTTATGATCTCAAATCTCAGTCGTCTACAAAGTTCAATATGAAATATCTAGGTGCAACAAGGTATATTTTGGGAATGGAGATAACCAGGGACATAACAAGCAGAAAGCTCTGGGTAAGTCAGAGTAAATATGTCAATACAGTCTTGGAGAGATTTGGTATGAATGATTGCAAGTAGCTAGTTGTTCCAGTTATGTAGGGAACAAAAATATCTGCTGAAGACTATCCTAAATCTACTACTAAGATGGAGGACATGACCAAGGTACCTTATGCTAGTGCTATTGGCAAGTTAATGTATGCAATGGTCTATACAAGACCAAACATTGCCCAAGCAGTGGGAATTCTTAGCTGATTTATGGCAAATCGAGGAAGGACGCATTGGGATGTTGTAAATAGAGTGTTTAGATATTTGAAGGGGACTTCGGAATATGCTCTATGTTACCATGGGAGTTCAGTTGCATCATAAAGAACACTCAACATTCATGGATACGTTGATTCTGATTAGGCAGGGGATGTTGACAGTAGAAGATCCACTAGTGGATATACGTTCATGTTAAATGGTGGTGCAGTCAGTTGGGTGAGCAAGCAGCAAGCTGTAGTCACTTTATCCACTACAGAGGCTGAATACATGGCAGCAACACACGCCTGCAAAGAAGCAGTTTGGCTAAGTCGATTGTGCTTTGATATTGGTTTCAATGTAGGGTAGATTACAATCTGCTATGACAGTCAGAGTGCCATTTGTTTGGAAAAGAACCTGACTTTCCATGCCAGGAAAAAGCACATTGATGTGCAGTATCACTTCATGAGGGATATGGTGGAAGATGGAAAGATGTGTTTGGAAAAGGTTGACACCTTGAAGAATGTTGTTGATGTGTTAACAAAGCCAGTGAGCATAGACAATTTCAAATGGTGCATAGACTCAATTGGCCTTGGGGCCTATGATCATCAGTAATTTTTTCGAAGTCTAGAGGAAGCCAGGAAGTCTTCGTCAAGTGGGATCTTGTTGGGAATAGGTGCCTTAACTTCTAAATTGGACCTCTGAAAAGACTTGGCAAAATAATCATCAATTCTCTTTCTCTACTGCTCTACCATTGAGAGTCTTTAATAGAGGCATGGTTTGGTGGTTTACCGCTCTAGCACGAGCCTCTGTCGGTCTGTTCGCGGTTGGGCGGTATCACCGCCATACCGTTGGGTCTCCGTCTCAGGCTGGTGGTAGTGCGGTTGATGGGCATAGTCAGGGTGAAGCTTTACCTCCCTACCGCGGAGGTTTCTCATTGATGGTGCGGCAGCACGGCGAAGGGCGGCGATTAGGTTGATGGTTACCGCCTTACGGTGGGAGTCGCTCAGAGGAGCCATGGTGGCTGCGATTAATGACTGGCAATTTGTGATGAATGCTTACCGCCCTACCGCAATGGCCTTTAGGCCATGTCATGGTGGTGAGATAAGCCATGGTGGTCATTTCTTACGGTTACCTCCCTACCACAGAGGTCTTACGGTTGGGGCCCGGTAGCATGGTTGAGCTCGATCATCGGCGTAGGCGATTACTGCTAGACCGCGAGAGGCTTTGCTTAGCCTCACAGTTGAGTGATGGAACTACCATACTGTGGAAGGTCGTGATGAGCTCAACGGTGATGCAGTGTTAAGCGGCGGCCTGGCAGACAAGCCACTACCTCAGTACCGCGACGGTGTTAGAAGAACCCTACGGTTGGGAACTGGAACCGCCATACCACAGGAGGTCTCATAGGGCTCGATGGTGGCACAATAAGAGTAGCTCAGAGCTCGAGTGGCTGTTTTGACTTATGGTCAAAGCGATAAGCAAATGGGAAGGCGACGCGTGGCAAGAAATCAATACTTGATTGGTCGATGTCTGGAGGGGTGAAAGCAACAAATGTAAGATGTGTTTTCGGTTGGTGACATAATCCGATTAAGGCAAGGAAGTTAATGCCTGGGTGGCCCGATGTAGAGAAGATTGGTCAAAAGATCAGATTACTTGATTAGGTGATCAATACATCATTAAGAATTGTGATTGGTTGGAATGTTAAATGCGATGTAAGACTTGTACAGTTGATTACACATTGATATAAGTCAATCAAAGGGTGACAGTGTAGAAGAAAGTGAGACAAAGAAGTAAATTGAATTCATTTTATACTGTAAGAGTATTATAATAGTGTGTGTATGAATTCTCAATGTCTGTTGCTGTAAGCTAACTATCAGAGAGTGAGGACTCTGAGCTTTGTATGTAATCTTATCTTACTAAAATACAAAGTGTCTTCTCTTGGTGTGGAGGGTTTTTTCCCGAAAGGGTTTTCCAACGTAAATCTGGTGTTATTTGTGTTTGCTCATTTATGTTATCCCTTTTACTTTGTATGTGTTCATCTCAGTTCTTTTTAAGAAGCTTTAAAATCGGTCTTTTGCACTTCTCCTTTGTTGTATTAGCGTTAGGAAAGCGATTCCGCAACTGTGTTTTCCTTTCAATTAACTAGTCTAATCACCCCCTTTGGTCAACTCTTGTCACATCATAGTGGAATTTTTAATTCCATTTTCCATCCCAATGTACTTTTCAATGGAATTTTAAATTCCATTTATTAACCCAATGATTTTCAAGGAATATTTTATTCCTTTGTCTTCCCCATGCATATTAAAAAGTAAATTTTAATTCCTTTTGGTCAACCTTTGATCTCCACCCTTGATCTCTTGTCCTTGGCCAAAAATGAATCTTAGCCATCCATTCCATCTCCCTTTGCTAAATGACTAACACTTAGCCATTTTGCAACCCTAATCACTATCATTCACAATATAACACACCTGCAAGCAACACTCTCATTCTCATTCATCCAAGAACCCTAAGAAATCTATCACATTGGTCATCTCAATCTCTCAAGACTTCAATCTCCATAGCCATCTTCCATCCAAATCAAGCATTTACAAGCCGTTATGCTACCAAAATCAATCCAGGAGCACACAAATCAAATAATCCACATGGCCAACCAAAGGATCAACTTGGACAAGGTAACATCGTTCTTTTCTTGCATTTGTTTAAGTTCAACTCAGGCCTCATCCAAGGTGTTGTTGTGATTTCTCTTTCCTTGCATTTTTTTTTGCATTTTGCACTTTAGGTTAAGTAATTTTTACTGCACACATTTTTGGCACGCCTGGTGGGACCCATGTCATGGGTCATTTCTTTTATGTCCTCTATTATTTGCCTTTTTGCAGGTTCAAATATTAGTTATAGAGGCAAAATTGCAATCAAAGGTGAACCTGATCTGGCACAGGGGCGTTTCTGCCTAAAGGGTTGAATCTTCCCCCTCCATAGAGGTGTTTATGCTTAAAGAGGTGAATCTGCCCCCTCTATAGGGGCAAATCTGCTTAAAGAGGTGAATCTACCCCCTCTACACGGGCGAATTTGCTTAAAGAGGCGAATCTGCCCCCTCTATAAGGGTGAATCTACTTAAAGAGGTGAATCTAATAAAAGGGGCGAAACTACTTGGAGAGGTGTTTCTGCACCCCAAAATAGGAAAATTTGTATCTGCAAAGAGAGGGGCGAATTTGCCTCACATAGAGGTAAATCTAAGGTGAATTCAAAACCCTTATTTTTCATTTTTTGTGTCATTTTGCTTCCATTTTCAGATACTAATCCTCTAACTCAGTTGTTTGTGAGTGTCCTTGCTTCCATGTAACAATTTGTGCAGTTGTTTCTTGTTCGTCCAAGATTGGAGGTCCAAAACTACTAACGCATCTTCTACAGAATGATCGATCCAACACCTTTAGGTAATTTGTTTGTTGTTTTTCGTACTAGCTAGGCACACATAGTTTAATTAGAGGGTCAATATACAATTTTTTGTTGTGCTTGTGAGTGGGTTGTCGATGTATCCACTCCCCTTCTGCCATTTGGCAATCTTGGGTGAAGAGAAATCATAGTTCACTCTTGTCTAGTCGAGTCATCCTAGGAGGTGCTAGCGCATCTAAGCTCTCCCCTTGTGCTTCATGCGAGCCTGGGGACTAGCTGAAGCATCTAACATCTTCTTCCTTTAGTGGGACTTGCCTGGGATTTCATCACTCGGTGGACGATTCCAACCACGCGTTATCGATGGGGTATATAAAGGGGGGAGAGCGAAAGATGTACCTCAATCCAGTCGTGTCATGTCTAGTGGAGCGTTGAAGTTAGGGTGATACCTAGATAAGATGTGAAGAGTTGGTTTGAGTTTCTAGTACATCGTCAGGGCTCCCGACTCACGCTTATAGATGGGCTGGTGTTCACGGTTGTGCCCCATACACCATGTGTATATCAAGGACTCACGAATAGCCTTGTTTAGCCTAGGTAGACATCCTTATCATTAGTCTTAGGATCATGTTGCCTGCTTTTCTTTTTGGTTGAGTCAGTCTAGCCTTTTATCTATTGTTTTTTGTTTTTGTCATCTTTTGCCATAGTCCCCCCTTCGCTTCTCACAAGGGCGATTCTACCCAGTCTATTTGGGCGAATCTTCCTTTAGGGGCAAATCCGCTTCTTCGACCAAATCTACTTCCTACGAACGACCAAATATGCTTCCTACGGACAACTAAGTCCACTTCTTCGACCAAATCTACTTCCTATGGATGACCAAATCCGCTTCCTACGAATGACCAAATCCGCTTCCTTCGGACGACCAAATCCGCTTCTTCGACCAAATCCGCTTCCTACGGATGACCAAATCTACTTCCTACGAATGACCAAATCTGCTTCTTCAACCAAATCCGCTCCCTACGAACGACCAAATCCGCTTCCTACAGACGATCAAATTTGCTTCTTCGACCAAATATGCTTCTTACAGACAACCAAATCTGCTTCCTACAGACGATGAAATCCGCTTCATATGAACGACCAAATCCGCTTCCTATGAACGACCAAATCCACTTCCTACGAACGACCAAATCCACTTCCTACAGATGACCAAATCCACTTCTTCACCCAAATCTGCTTCCTACGGACGACCAAATTCACTTCCTATGGATGACCAAATCTGCTTCCAATGGTTGACCAAATCCACTTCTTCGACCAAATCCACTTCTTCGACCAAATCCGCTTCCTTCAGATGACCAAATCTGCTTCTCTGACCATATTCACTTCCCATACAAAATATAGAGGGTCAATAATTCATGCCACAATTAGCCTACATCTTCCTCAATCAAAAATCATAATCCAATCATTCCTCCTCTTCCTATTCATCCCCAAACTATCCAATTTTCAAAAAAAAAACTAGGAATTTATTTACCCTGACTTGTCGAGGTCATAACTTTCTACTTGTTGCTCAAAATTCAAAACTATTTACACCATCAGAAAGGTCTCCAAGAGTACTAATTCAATCCCTAAACTAGGGTGCCTTCAACAACCCAATTTTAAGGACCGACGCAAGTTTCAACCCCAAATTCTGCTCCGAAGACCTTTGAAAATGCAATTTACTACGACATAGAAAAAACCAATTTTTTTTGAAAATTTTCGTTCATTTTTTCTTAATCCTGTCACTCCTGGAATTTTTAGGACCATAATCTAAGCTTCAATATAGTCCTAATTTGAGCTCCAATACAATTCGAATCTTATCTCTAATCCCATCATCCAAATATGAGCTTTAATCCAATCCCCATATGAGCTTAACCTGAATCCCAACTTGAGCTTTAGTCCACCTATATCTTCTTCCATCTTCCAATCCATCCTATTTATCTTTCATCATCTATCCTTTCCTTCTAATCATGTATTCCCATATTTTCCATCTTTATCCATTCCATCTAGCATCATGAATCCTTATCCATGTCCTATGCAACCAAAAATATTAGTCAAGGGGCATCCCAACTACGTTGAAGACGATAATGAAAGTATTGTTGATCAAGATGAGTATAACATAGATCCCCTTGATGTTGTCGTTGCTAGCAAGTTTCTTCTAACCACCTCCCAAAATCCAATCACTCCTACGAGCTATCCCCCCATGCCTTGATCCACCTCTCATAACAATCCTTATGCTACCCTTGACAAGGGATATCCTGTATCCTCACCATCCACATATTCTTCATGTCCTCCCGCTACATCTATCTCCTATCCCACATCCACATCCTCCTAAGGTAATCCATCATCCCCATACTCCTATCCTTATCTTCATCGACCATCATAATATCCCTACCTTAATCCCACATCCACATCCTCTTATACAAATCCATCCATGTCCTCTTATCATAATCCACCCTCCCAATATTCCTCCCATCCTAATCCAACCTTCACATCCACCTATCCTAATCCAGCATCCGCATCCTCCTATCCTAATCCACCATCCCAATATTCCTACTACAATCTACCATCCCAATCTTCCCATCCTAATCCTCCATCTATGTCCTCCTATGCTAATCCACCACCCACATCCTCTTATCTTAATCCCACATCCACATCTTCCCATCCTAATCCAACGTCCACATCCTCCTACGTAAATCCACCATCCATGTCCTCTTATCCTAATCCACCATCACAATATTCCTACTATAATCAACCATCCCAATCTCCTCAACCTAATCCAGCATCCACATTCTCCTATATCACTCCCCCTTTTAATGCATTATATTGCAATCCTCCACCTACTCCTAGTCCTCCATCCAATCCCATCCACTCATCTAATCCTAATCCACCAATCCCTAATCCTCTATCCATTCCCATCCCCTCATCTAATCCTAATTCACCAATCCCTAATCCTAGTCCTCCAGCCATCCCTAATCCTCCATCCATTCCCATCACCCCACTTGAACCTACAATTCCAAAAGATCTCCTTCCAAATGTCGTCCAAGGACTCATGACAAAAGAGACATCCCCAAGTCCACATATTGATGTTGTGGAACCATGCCCTACCGCTCCATCATGTACAATCACTAGTGATGAGTTCCTCCTCCATCCTACACCTATCACTCCTATTATTGCTCCTAGCACCACCGAAACTGTTAAACCCATCAAACCCAATGAATCCATTGTATCCCCATCTTCTACTTCTAGATCCACCCAATCCATTGATGACACCCGAATTCAATCTTCCCCTCCTAGCCCTTGTCTTGCCAAAATCCAATCCCATGACCTTCATGAATCCTCTGTCCTTCCATCTCCCCCACTTGAGCAGTCCCCCCAACACTCCTCCACACAAGATGAGTCATGCCAAGAGCTTGATCCAAAGCTTGCCAACATATCCCCTCCTTCAAATCAATATCTCTCCATCCTATCTATTCCACCTCAAGATCATATTCCTTCATCCATTTCATCTCATGATCCCTCTCCTGAATGGGATCCTAGTCCTACCAACCCATCTACCCCATCTCAAGATCACACTAGTTCATCCACACCATCCCATGATCCCCTTTGCACTCAAGATCCAATCACCCCATCTCATGAGCCCTTATCACCTACTCTCAAAAACCTAGATCCTGGCATACCACCTAATCCCTGTCTTGATCCCTTTTCACCTCCTCCTCCAAATCAGGATGTTGCAATCCCCTCGTCTCCATCACATGATCCTCCATCGACACCTAGCTCTACCACCTCGACACCACTCCTATATCACCTTGGTAACATTACACTCATCCATGGTGGTTTTCTTGTAGAAGAAGAACAAAGCATATGCACCACCCTTCCTCCTCCACCGACTAATGAACTTGCATCATGCTTCCAAAAGAATAAGCATCCTTCCATAGACCGCATGCTCAAGATCATGAACTATCAAGGAAAAGGTTTAGGCCTTCATGAGCAAGGTATTTTAGAGCCCATCCAGGTCAAAGAACATCCAGTTGCACAAGGTCTTGGTTATATTTCCCAAGAATTACAATCCAAAAATGTTGGTACAACCTCCATACATCCTAAGCGATCGTCTTCTAAAGGAATAAGAGACACTTCCCATCGCTCCCCAAAACCATTTGTCGCCATCCCCCCTCTTCCATCATATTACCTCAAAATAACCATCCATCTTCCTCCTTCATCCTCTAAGTCCATTTTGGGCCCTTATGTCCCTCCATCCACCATCGCTCATCCTCCATCTACTGCATCTATTTTGGGTCCTTACATACCTCCGTCCACTATAATACATCCTCCATATACAACATCCATTTTGGGCCCTTATATAACAAAATCACCTCCTCCATCTTATCCTCTTCATCCTCTCATCCATCCATCACCTGTCCCTAGCACGCATCATAAGAATCCTAAATTCATAACTCCTACTTAGGATCAACAAAGACACCCCTCCACACATGCTATATCACACCCTCCATCTACACATCATCATCAAAATCCTACCTCTATCCCTCCATCTGCATCTCCTCCACATCACGGATCTCATCATACCCATCCCATTGCTACTAAAAGCACTTTGGATGCCAAAGAAAAAATGCATGAATCCAAATATCCACATGACTCTAAAGCTCGTCATGTCCCCTTAAAAAGACATGTTGACAAAAAGAAAAATCAAATCCAAAAGACAAATCAAACCCAAAGGCCATCAAGGCCCACTAAAGCTAAAATAAAAACCATGCGGATCCCAAAGAAAAAAGATGCAATGCATTCAAATGGAAAATCCATAATGACATCCAAAATTTCTAATTCACCAAAAAATCATTCGCATCCTCCATCTCCTAAATCTATTTTGGGTCCTTATGTCCCAAAATTCACTATCTCAACTCCTCCATTATCCCCACATTCTCCATCCATTATCCCCCTATCCTTTCACATCCACCACCACATGTGCCAATGTTGGTCCTGAACACATTCCCCATCACACATCCATTCTATCATTCCATCCATACACTCTCCAACATCCCATCCATTATCCCACATATCTCCCCCATCAAATCCCTTTAGTCCATTATCTTGCATAATCCATCAATTTTAATAAGGTTGTACCAACATCCAATAATCGCTTTACACATCAGATCTTATTACCTCATATGGAACTTGATGCTCGAGTCCTTGGTCCATCCCCTTATCACATGTCTTTTGGATCCATTTATCCATATCACTCTTTTCATCCATCTCCACTGCTTACTAGCCAAAAAATCCCCAAAAAGTAAAAAATTGTCAAAAATACAAAAAAAAATCAAAAAATCAAAACATCCAAAAAAATAGTAAAGAGAAATATTTCTTCCAATGGTGAAAACTTGGAAAAAAAGCACCTTGGATAAGCACCATCATGAAAACCTGGTAAATATGTGTCATATGCAAATCCCCTATCCAGTTTACTTCCACAATTGGGGGCAACTTCCATCTATTCATCCCCTTCCTCCGTCCCTTACATCCGCC